>ML685886.1:4689395-4806023 GCA_007922175.1 Pelusios castaneus | reverse complement strand
CTTCTCTTCCCTCCTTTCTCTTCTTTGCCTTCCTTTCTCTTCTCTTCCCTCCTTTCTCTTCTTTGCCTTCCTTTCCCTTCTCTTCCCTCCTTTCTCTTCCTTTCTTTCCCTTCTTTGCCCTCCTTTCTCTTCCCTGCCTTCCTTTCTCTTCCTTCCTTTCTCTTCTTTGCCTTCCTTTCTCTTCCCTCCTTTCTCTTCCCTGCCTTCCTTTCTTTTTTTTCTTTTTCTCTTCATCTTTTACACAAATATGGGAAGGACTCAAAAAGGCCTGCATAGTTCAGTGTTTAATTTGAGATGAGATGGTTAGGAATACCCTTATTAAGTTAATAACAATGTACCTTCCTATATATTTTAAGTTTAAAAAATGTGGCTCTCAAAAGAAATTTCAATCGCTGTTTTGTTGATATTTGGCTCAGTTGACTAATAAGTTTGCCCACCACTGCCATAGACTCTAAGGTCAGAAGGGACCAATATGATCATCTAGTCTTGCACAACCATGTGATGTCTACACCAGGATTCAGGTCAGCTTTAACTACAGCACTGAGGGCCTGACATTTTTCACAAGCCTGAGGGATGTCGTTAAGTCCTTTATAGCACAGGTCAGACCTGAGCGTAGCAGGTGTGGGGAAGGGGCAACTTTTCCACCCTTTGTGCTGACTGTGGCGTGATAATGCAGCTTTAGTTTGATCAAAGTTTGACTGCACAGCTGGCTCCACCGCAAGCAGTGAGACGGACATTGGCAGGAAGAGCCTGGCTCGGTTTGTGGGGGAGTAAAGCCATGTCTACAGTACAGACATCTGCTGTACAGGTGTCCGTCAGGGGCCTGAGGGGGGATGATCACTCACTGACAGCTGGGCCAGCAGTAGCTCCTTGTGTAGACGTTCCTATACCAGTAAACGCACTGTTTTGCTGGTACGGCTTGTTTCACTGTGGGGTGGGGGGAGAGACTGGAACAAGCTGTATCTTTACAAGATCAGCTGTAGCAGAGACTACACTAGGAATACACTGGTCTAGGTATGCTGGCAGAGTGCACCTCTTTTAGACCTGGACTAAGAAAGTAAGTGTCCGGCTAACAGACCAGCGATGAGTTACAGACACAGTATAAAGCATGCTGAGGCAGGGTAGAGATTTTGGCCAGGACATTGCTCTGAGGTAAAATGCCTGAGTATCTTTGCTGGAGAACAGACAGGGTCTTAGCTTTAAAGATGAATAAACTCCCACACAGTAAACTGCATGGAATTGAGCTCACCTACTTGGGAACAAGGAATGGCTGAGACAGCTTGGCTGGGGTCAGATAGAACTTTCTCTACAGCTGCCAGAACATCCGGACGTCTCTGCCACTCTTTCCGTCTCTCAATAAACCCTCACTAGAGAAAGTGGTTTTTTAAAAAAATCACTACAGAACTAACACAATGCCATCACCGCAGTGCCAGTCATGGGTGAGGTGGCTGCCTGCGCTCACAACAGAAAAACCCAGTTATGGGACGCTGGTTTCTGAAGCCAGCATCTGTTTAGCCTGCTGGAAAACAGATTGTTTAAAAGACATTTTAAGTGATATCTGACATATTCAAAGCCAATACAGACAACCTCCTTCCAGACCTGGCCTTGGCCCTCCCTCCCCCACCCCACTTCCTGCCATGAAAAGCCAAGGAAGCCAAAAGCCAGTGAATACAGAACAATAGACAGGATGAACATCCTGGGCTTAAAAAGTAGCCAAGGGAATCCGTAACGGCTTGAGGTTTCCTAACTAAAAAGAAACAGCAAAGCTGTAACAATTTAGCACTGATTAGAGACAGTCCACATGATACTCTCCGTCTGATAGTCCTGATTTTCAGGGAAGGTGATTTCTGGTCTGGATCCTAATTTTGCAGCTACCCCATGTGTCTGTAATGGGCTGTACTCAGACCCTACATCTATATTTGGGGAGGTTTGGAGCTGAAGCTGAAGTTTACAACTAAGAGTAAACCATATCTGAGAATCTTGACGTAACTACCATAAAAAAGCAATGGACCTGGACTGCACCTTGCTGGGAGAATGCTAACCTCAGAGCCCTCCTTTGCATTTTGAAGAAGTCCTATAGAATTTACTATGGCTGAAAGAAACAATATGTAATAGTTTTCTCTAGAAATTACTCTAAAACCCTTCCGCTTAATAGAGAATTATTTCAGTTTTACCCTTTTATTGAAAACCATCTACAGCAGTGCCCCAAACCTGTAGACCAGGGTTCCAAAGTCCCTGCATAATAAGTGTTATTTTCCTAAAGCCAAGGTATTGTACTTAGAAAGTGAAAAACTAGCAGGATCTTATCCAGGGGGACAAGGCAACATGCCATGTTTATTATGAGAAGAACACAATTATGGTAATAGCTAATATCTAGTACCTACACACACAGGCACACACACCAAAAGTTTTGCTATTGGGCATGTATAGTTACCAGTCCTGATTGCTGCTTGTGATTGTAGCTTGAGTTGGTGGCTGGTGTTCACAGCAGATGGAGGCTATCTGGCCAGGGAAGCTGGGCATGAGGAAGAGCGGGCTCTCTGTCGGGCACATAGCTGTGCACTGATGCTCTTGGAAGCTGTGCAGAACATTACCCAAAGCTATGCAGTCTCACCCATCTTTTATCCATGGATCTTGCTGTGTCCACACTGCCTCAGGGTACTGTATGACTATGAATCATCAGTTAATGGCAGATGTGACTTTGATCTTGTTCTAGATGGGGCTTTTTGTCCCTTTCTTTCTAGGGTGGATTCTTCTTGCTTTTGCAGGTTTGTCTGCATTGTTCTTCAGCCATTAAGGTGGTGCTAGCAGTTTGTCATCAGGACAGGCTGGTGTTGGAGACTGATCCCATCACACACACACACCCCTCATTCACACATCCAAACTAAGTTCACGTATCTAAACAAAGTTTCAGCAAAACTTAGGCTGAGCCATACAAAGTGAAGAAAACAATTCAAAATGGAGTTTTGATTACAATATGGAGTTACCAGTGAATGAATGAGCATGGCATTTTTAGTCAATGAATATTCCATGGTTTAAAGCAATTCTATGGTATAAATTAATCTTTGGAGCTACAAAGATGGGTGAGGTAATATTTATTGGACCAACTTGTGTTGGTGAAAGAACTGAAGAAAAGCTCTGTGTAGCTCAAAAAGTCGGTCGCTTTCACCAACATAAGTTGGTCCAATAAATGATATTAGAGAGACAAGGTGGGTGAGTTAATATCCTGGGCCCAACACAACTGCAACGCTGCAGTTGTTTTCTGATACAGTCAAGAAGAATTTTCCAGAAGGGTTACCTTCCAGGATCCTATTACAGGACATGACTTTTTAATCAGTAGCTCTGCTGGACTTTGATTTACTGGCCTAACTTAACAAGATGTGAAGGCAACAACATCACAAGCATGTCTATGTTGCACAGCAGGCATGGGAACACCTGACTTGCTCTGTAATTAATTGTGGAAACAGCAGGGATGTCACAGAATGGGAGGAGCTGGGCCCCATTCTACCTTGCCCTGGATCTTTATACCAGTGCAAAGTGGGTGTAGAATACTACTAAGAGGAGAATGAAGATGGGCCAGGAGCACTAAGCCTGGCCTCTGGGCTAGCCCTCCCTGCCCCCAGGGCAGAGCAGGTGTCCGGGGCCCGCCTCTGCAGTGGCGGCCTTGGGTCCTTGGCTGGGGCACCTGCCACAGCAGCCTGGGGTTCTGGCTGCGGCCGGCTCCCTCCACCAGCGGCCCCCGCTTCCTCAGCCTCCCCGCCCAGGCTGGCTCCGTGGGGGGGATGGGGGGTGGTGGAGCAGCCCGCCTGCCTTCCAGCATGGGGGGAGGCAGGGCCCCACCTAGGCCAGTTGGCCCTGGGCCCCGCTCCCCCCACGGGACAGCGCTGCTACTCTAGGGGCTGGATGCTCTTCAGATATATCAGGTTTACACTGGTGTAGTGCCATTGACTGCAATGCAGTTACTTCTGTTGTACACCGTTCTGAGAAGAGAATCCATTTCATGGCCCAGCTACTCAGTTGATGTAAATTGCCAAAGTTCCACTGCAGTGTTTTGGGTTAGAATAGTGTGATTGAGGTTGCCATAGTAATTGATGGGGGGAGTTTGTCTTACTTGTTAGGAAACCACTCCGTCTGGTTTAATAAAGCCACAGTCAAGAGCTTCTGAGCATATTTATTTCTATAATCATAGAATAATAGGGTTGGAAGAGACCTCACGAGGTCATCTAGTCCAACCCCCTGCTAAAAAGCAGGACCAATCACCCCAGCCAGGGTTTTGTCTAACCGAGCCTTAAAAATCTCCAAAGATGGAGATTCTACCACCTCCCTAGATAGCCCATTCCAATGCTTCACCACCCTCCTAGTGAGAAAGTTTTTCCTAATATCCAACCTTGACCTCCCCAGCTGTAATTTGAAACCATTGCTCCTTGTTCTGTCCATCGAGAACAGCCTAGCTCCCTCCTCTTTGGAGCACCCCTTCAAGTAGTTGAAGGTTGCTATCAAATCTCCCCTCAGTCTTCTCTTCTGTAGACTAAATAAGCCTAGTTCCTTCAGTCTTTCCTCATAAGTCATGTGCCCCAGCCCTCTTACCATTTTTGTTGTCCTCCGCTGGACTCTTTCTAATTTGTCCACATCCTTTCTGTAGTGGGGAGCCCAAAACTGGACACAGTATTCCAGAGGCGGCCTGACCAGTGTTGAATAGAGGGGAATTATCACATCTCTCGATCTGCTGACAATACTCCTACTGATGCAGCCTAATATGCCATTGGCCTTTTTGGCAACAAGGGCACATGGTTGGCTCATATTCATCTTCCCGTCCACCATGACCCCCAGGTCCTTTTCTACAGCGCTGCTACTTAGCCGATCGGTCCCCAACCTGTAGCAGTGCATGGGATTTTTCCGTCCTAAGTGCAGGACTTTGCACTTGTCTTTGTTGAACCTCATGAGGTTTCTTTCAGCCCAGTGTTCCAATTTGTCCAAGTCTCCCTGGATCCTGTCACTGCCCTCCAGAGTATCTACCATTCCCCCCAACTTGGTGTCAACCGCAAACTTACTAAGCACGCAGTCTATTCCATCATCAAGGTCATTAATGAAGATGTTGAATAGAACCAGCCCCAGGACCGACCCCTAGGGCACTCCACTCGTTACCAGTTGCCAACCAGACATCGAGCCACTGATTCCTACCCGCTGAGCCTGTTGATCTAACCAGTTTTCGATCCACCTTACAGTCCACTTGTCCAACCCATACTTCCTTAACTTGCCAAGGAGAATGCTGTGGGAAACCGTATCAAAAGCCTTGCTAAAGTCAAGGTATACCACATCAATGGCTCTTCCCGCATCCACAAATCCAGTCATCTCATCATAGAAGGAAATCAGGTTGGTCAGGCACGATTTGCCCTTGGTGAATCCATGTTGACTGTTCCTGATCACTCTATTTTCCTCCAAGTGTTTCAGGATGGATTCCTTGAGGACCTGCTCCATGATTTTCCCAGGGATTGAGGTGAGGCTGACCGGTCTGTAGTTCCCCGGATCCTCCTTTTTCCCTTTCTTAAAGATAGGTACTATGTTTGCCTTTTTCCAATCCTCCGGGACCACCCCATTTCGCCACGAGTTCTCAAAGATAATGGCCAGCGGCTCTGCAATCACTTCCCCCAACTCCCTCCGCACCCTTGGATGCAGTTCATCCGGCCCCATGGACTTGTGCACATCCAATTTCATTAAGTGTTCCCGAACCTGACTTTCCATCACGGAGGGCCACTCTTCTCTCGATTCCGCGTTACCCCATGTAGTAGCCTGGGAGCTGGCCCTCCCTGTGAAGACTGAAGTAAAAAAAGCATTGAGTACTTCAGCCTTTTCCTCATCATCCTCCACGAGGATGCCTGCCCCATTCAGTAAGGGACCTACACCACCTCTGATCCTTTTCTTGTTGCTGATATACTTATAGAACCCCTTTCTGTTATCCTTCACATCTCTTGCTAGCTGCAACTCCAATTGTCCTTTGGCCTTTCTGATTTTATCCCTGCAGTCCCAAGCAATATTTTTATATGCCTCCCTTGTCATCTGTCCAAGCTTCCACTTCTTGTAAGCTTCCCTTTTATGTTTCAGCTCCCCACAGAGTTCCCTGCTAAGCCACGCTGGTCGCCGTCCACATTTGCTGTTCTTTCTGCACATCGGAATGTTATCTTCCTGTGCCTTTAACAGGGTTTCTTTAAAATACAGCCAGCTGTCTTGGACACCTTTCCCCTTCAGATCAGCCTCCCATGGGACCCTGCCCATCAGCTCCCTAAGGGAGCCAAAATCTGCTTTTCTGAAGTCCAGGGTGTGTGTTCTGCTTCTTTCCTTCCTTCCATTGATCAGGATCCTGAACTTTACCATCTCATGGTTGCTGCTGCCCAGGTTGCCATTTACTTCTACTTTCCCGATCAATTCTTCTCTGTTTGTGAGCAATAGGTCTAGAGGTGCAAGGCCCCTAGTTGGTTCTTAAATACCTAAATACCAGACCCTACACAACAGCCACTGACTTCAGCTGAAGACTGGGACCAAGGTCATAAACTTCCCAGCCTAAGAACTTATTCAAAGCACCCCACAATCTTTTGGGACCTAACACAACATTAGAACTAGGCGATACAGAGCTGTGTAACTTACATTTTCTGTGTACTACCCCTCCTCCATTTCCAGCAAACTCTGCAGGCAGCTGCCATTTTATGTTTCATTCATATGAAGCTGGTTACAGAGAAGGTGCACACTCTGTATTCCAGGGGTGGACAAGCTTTTTGGCCTGAGGACCACATCTGGGTATAGAAATTGTATGGTGTGTCATACAGAGGGGTGGAGGGGAAGGGCTCGGGCTGTGGGAGCTGCCGCCACACTCCAGCTAGGACACTGCTGGGTCCATGTGGTGGAAGAGGAAGGGGGGAGAGGGAAAGGAGTGGGGCTGGGAGGGGGAGCTGCCGCCACCGTGCGATGTGGCTTTTTTTGCAACCTTGCTGCGGACCAATGGTTGAACTGGAGGGCCTGATGAAAAAGGCCTAATGACATCCCTGATGTCTTCTTTCCAGAAGACTGCGCTTGGATTCTTTCTTGATAATTGTGTCAATTAATCTAAAATAAGAGCACTTCTCATTGGAAATACATGGGTGCTTTTTGTTCGTGTAAAAACAAAACAAGTAACAGTAATGTTTGGAAGGCCTCAATCTGAGTAATAATATTTCTAACACGAGTTAGGTGGTAACAGTAGGAGGTCATCCCTGAGAGAAGACAGTTTACCTATGCTAGGATAATCAGATTTGGATGGGCTGTTTTATTTTCATGCCTGTATTGTTTTCTGTACGCTTTAGAATTTTATACTGTTGCAGTCTGAGCACAATTGCCAATGGTGGTGTTCCTGCTGTCTGTGGCCAGACATTCTTCTTTCCTGATGTGCAGAAAAAAAGTTCCCAAGTCCCACTACTTTTAAATGCAATGACCTGCGAGTGCTGCTTCGTTCAGGATATCCTGTTGTATGTTCAGTTGACCTGATCCTTTCTTCCAGTGGGATTACTTATTGCCAAAAAACCTGTGCAACAGAGGTCAGAACCAGGTCTGCTAGAAGCTTGAACCACACTCACTTTTCCTGATTAACTGTGGTCTGTTTGATTGGAGTCTGGGGGTATAGATTCCCCCCCTCTAGCCGATACTTAGTCACTCTACATGCAGTTAGCTGGGCTGTGAATGTTTTGTTATTTGGAAGTTAGCTGGAAATCTTAAAGCACACCAAGTCCCTCAGGAGAAATTGCTCTTTTAAAAATAGCAAGGAGGCCTGAAATAGCAGAGTGCATTAAAATGGAATGACACAAATTAATGAATGCTTCACTAAAAACTGTAAACAAGTGAATCCCAAGTCCCTGGCACGAGAGAGATGAGATGATACTCAGCAGTCAAGTATTACAGGAGAAGCCCAAGAAAGAAAACAGAACATCCGTGGACATTGCCTACAACCTCCAAGTCAAACCTCTACAGCACATCATCAAAGATCTACAGCCTATCCTACAAGATGATCCCTCCTCACTTAGACAGCCCCCCAATCTTACATAGATACTCACCAGCAACTACAGACCAAACAAATATTAAGGTAGGAACATATTCCTGCAACAAACCCCATTGCCAAATTTGTCCACATATCTGCACAGATGACACACACCATCATATGACCTAACCAAACCATCCACTCCATCAGGGGCTCATTCACCTGCACATCCACCAAGGTGATATATGCCATCATCTGCCAACAGTGCCCCTCTGCTATATACATTGGCCAAACTGGACTGTCTCTCATTTGTATCCATTTATTCTTTAGTGCAAACATCAAAATGGTAACATTCAAAAACCAATGGGGGGACATTTCAATCTACCTGGACCTTCTGTAAAAAGATGCTAGTTACAGTACTTCAGCAAAAAAAACTTCAAAAACAGACTCCAGTGTGAAACTGCAGAGCTGGAATTCATATGCAAACTAGACAGCTTCACACGGGGTCTGAATAGGGATCTGGAATGACTAATTCATTACAAAAGGTGATTTCCCCTCTATTACCCTTCTCAACTCTTGCTTCCCTCTTCCACACTGTTTGAATCAAAACAACTTGTTTACTTTGCTGAGATAGGCTAGCAGTTTATCCCTCTGGAACTGTTTGAATTGACCTTTTGAATTGACCTGACCCTCCCCCAGGGGCAGACCAGCTGGGTTGGGAGTGTAGAGTCCAGCCTCTGGGTCCAGGGCCTGTGCCTCCCCTCCCTTCCCCTCCCCCCCGGCCCACCTCCAGGTAGGAAGGCGCTCAGTGCTCCCCCAAGCCCTGCCAGCTTGAGTGGGGCTGGATAATCACAGGCGTTTTCGAGACTGGAGCCCAGGGCTCCCCCTTTTGACTGGGGCCAGAGGCTTCAGCCCCTATATCCCCTGCAATTATCCAGCCCTGTTTGGATTCAGTTCCTATTGGACATTTGTCCCCATTAAAAAGACCCACAAATGAAATGGGCACTACCAATGCTGAGAAACTCACTAGGGAAGTTGATGACTGACTAGCCATGGAGAATGAATCACTCTCACACTTCAGTCAATGATTGTTCCACGTCAGAGAGGAGGCCCAAGGGCCAGGCAAAGTAGAGTAGCTGTCGTGCCCAGTGCAGTGGATAAATCAAAGACTTTACCCTAGTTGCCAGGGCAGCACAGAAAAGAGAATTCAGTGAAGTCATTGTTCAGATGCAGTGAATTGGTTCCTGCAAAGGATGAGTAAGACTCATAGGAGTGTGGGGTCCCACTGTCATCTCAATTGAGCTCAAATTGACTGATGGCTTTTTCAGGGAAAAAAAGCCAAGTTACCCAAATTGCTTGGGGAATTATCTCTGGGTCTGCCTGTCTCTTCAAAGGCTCTGTTGCACCAGTCTCTCCTGACAGCTCTGCAGCCAAGGCCTGAAAACATTTTCCTTTGTAACAAATGGCAGTGCCCTCCCTGTCAATGATGTTCCTTCTGGAAGGGACTCGTAATTCTTTGCGATTTGCAATACAAAAGCCGGGCTCACTCCTGCACTTGTTCTTCTCGCTACAGATTTCAGTGGGACTTACGCTTGAGTCAGGACTAGCTGGCCTGTTAGTATACATGCATGTACCAGCATCCCAGCGAGGCCTACATGTGCATGCTTCACAGGGGAGTGACAACTTTTGATTCTTGAACGAGATGTACAGAGAGCCATGTATTTCACAGGGCCGCTGACTCTGCCTCTGAGCAATGACTCCTCCTGAACAAAACCACCCAGTAACCTGCAGTGCAGACACGCCCATATACTCAGTATGAAGGACCAGCTCCTCACCTGATGTAAGTTTGCATAGCTCCATTCCGGTAGCCCTGATACTATCTCCATCCCTTGACCAGGGGCTTGGGTTGAGGGACAGGTTCACCAAGCTGCCAGGCAATGAAAATACTGGTTTGCCAGGGTTATGGGCGAGATGGAGCCTGTAGTTCACAGTCAGTATTTTACACATTGTTCTGGAGTGTTATTAAGTTGGGTTTGTTCAAATAATTGGTCAGCTCGGTTTGTTTATTTATTTATTAACCTTACTTGCCCCTTAGTAGACACAAAGCTGTGTTGGTGCATCTCATTGTCTTCTGGCACCTCTCCTGTTCCAGCCAGAGGCCAGCTAGCAATGACTTCCAGATGCCTTAGGATGCAACAGTTTTATAAGACAGACCCATGCCCCCTAGGCCAGGGACAACCCAGCTCACAGGACGTTGCACAGCCTAACACAGATGGAAGTTATGGCTGCCGTGGCAAAAGGCCAATGCTGCTACACAGAACAATCTAGAAAGCCACACGTAACACAAAGGGGCCAGGTCCCACAGAGAGATGCCCACTGTCCTGCCAGATGCTGAGCAGCTTGTTATCCCACTCCAGGCAATACGGGTTGATTAACACTTTTTGAATTTATGGGCTAAAATCCACAAAGGGCCAGGGCTGGATTTTCTGTTTCCTAAAATCAGATTTTAAGGTCAGAAGGGATCAAGTACAGAGCACCAATATTTATCTATCCTAGTCTGTCTTTTGCTTCCTCCATAACGTCCACGGCTATCATAATGTCTGGGAGGCAACTGAGTCACAGATTACTTCACTGTGGATTACTTAAGAGAACGGCCTGTGAAGGAGCAGTCTCCTCTCTGGATGCACACAGGAGAGACTGAAGGAACTAGGCTTATTTAGTCTACAGAAGAGAAGACTGAGGGGAGATTTGATAGCAACGTTCAACTATTTGAAGGGGTGCTCCAAAGAGGAGAGAGCTAGGCTGTTCTCGATGGTAACAGAGGACACAACAAGGAGCAATGGTTTCAAATTACAGCTGGGGAGGTCAAGGTTGGATATTAGGAAAAACTTTCTCACTAGGAGGGTGATGAAGCATTGGAATGGGCTACCTAGGGAGGTGGTAGAATCTCCATCTTTGGAGATCTTTAAGGCTCGGTGTGACCGGGGCCTCCTGGGATACCTTCCCGGACGTGCAAAAATCAGGGCAAGCTGCAAAACCGGGAGCCAAACTCCCCACACACTGATGGGTGGTACTTAAACCAGTCTCCCTATCAGTCACAACCAGGCCTCTGGTTCCCCACATCGGGTACCAAGAAATCTGTCCAAAATAGAAACAGCTCCCTTTATTGCACTCCAGCTCCTCTGGCTCCCACCTAGCCGCATGGTCCCTTAAAGATATAGGTTCTCCTGACCCCAAAGGGCCAGCCACAGCACACAGAACAATATAGGTTTGGATCTTACCCAAAATATCACACTGGTAGCCAATCCTTTAGCAACTACAACTAAAGGTTTAATATAAGAAGAAAAGAAGCAAATATAAGAGATGTTAAAGGGTCAAAGCGAATCACATACATACAAATGATTTAAAGTTCAGGAAAAGCAGTTTGCAGGCTTGTTCCTCTGGTAAACACCCAGCACCAGGGTGGGCCTCAATCCTTTGTTCAGTCTCAGAGGAATAGTTCCAGAGATGGGTGTTGGCTGTAGACTGGGGATTTGAGCGCAAGATGGAGTTGGGGTTGCTGCCTTTTATCACCTCTGGCCTTCTCCATGCTGTGTGCGGGTCTCTCCAATCAAACTGGAGCTGAGTCACATGTTTAAGTCCTAGTGGCTCAACAGGTTTTCTTCTTCAGCCCATTATACTGGGGAGCTTCCTTAATGGGCCATTAAGGAGACAATGGCCAGGTAGACATTCAGTCTGGGGAATTTTCCCAGCCTTACACAAGTTAAAATATAACAATCATATTCCTAACTTCTAATATGAATACAAATCCTGCACATAAACTATATAATCATTCCCCACAAATTATTACCTTTCTATTGACACCAAACATGGCATAGTTCCTATGGATTATAACAATCATAAAATATTAATACAAAATAATATCATAAATGGTTCCTTAAATCCTGACAGTGTCACACTCGGTGAGACAAAACCCTGGCTGGGGTGATTTAGTGGGAGTGGTCCTGCTTTTTAGCAGGGGGTTGGACTAGATGACCCCATGAGGTCCCTACCATCCCTATTATTCTATGATTAGTAGTTTCTTTGTATGTACAGTAGCACTGAGAGCCGTGTTCTCTCACGGTTGTTGAGATCAGTAACTAGCATTAGTGCAAAAAACACTGACGTAGTATACTGAGAGAAAGAAATACATGTTAGTACGTGCTAATGTTCTAAGTGCGTATCACATGTGTCCTGTAGGGATGGCTCCTGTCCTGAGGGGCAGGGGTCATAGTTGGGGCTCACCTCCCTTGCTTTGCCTCTCTAGAATAGCAGCGCCATTCGGTTCAGGCTGGCTGGGCCAAATGGATGCAAGTAGCACTGAAACCTGGCACATAAGTGTCACAGAGCCACTTCCTTACATTGGGTCTGACTGCCACCCCCATGCCCATGATGGAGGGACAGCTGGGCCGAACCTGAGCTGCACTGTGACCAATTTGCCATGCCCAGAGCTGAGAGTGACAGCCCTTTCTAGGCCTGGAGCTGCAGGACCCACCCCTACAGGTTGGGCTGTGCAATCCCCTTCCTGGGCCTCCACCCTCACATCTGGAGTCAGGAACTGCCCCCCACATGACCCTTTAACACAGTCTTGGGGTCGTGACTGTCTGGTTGAGAAATTCTGAGCTAGTGATACTAACCAAGATCAGGACTCGAGGGTTAGACACTGTACACATAACCCCAGCAACTCCGCAGAGATAAGGCAGACAAAGGTGGTCACGCCCACCTCATTTTACAGAGAGGGAAAAGGTGTTACCTGCACTCTAGGGCACCCCACCTTTACCCAAATCCATATGGCTCAAGGCATAACCCTGTTAAGGCACCCCCCAACTCTTTCCCAATCCATAGGGCTCCAGGGGAAAAGGCACCTATCCTTACCCAAGTCACAGCTTAGGATTTAGGGACACCCATTCCCAGACCATAGGGCTCCAGGTATACTTCTCTGCAGGTTTGCAGGATCTTTTACCAGGAAGGAGCCTCACAAAGTAATATCCTTAATTCTTATTTATTACAAATCACCAAAACAGAATACACACACTAAGCATACAATGCTCACCACTCCCAATAATGCAGACAAACTTCTCCTGGGGGCCAGTCAGGATTAGATCATCTGGGGACTCCAGCAGCTCCTGTACAGTATGGTTGTCAGTGGTCTGGCAGCTCTGATCTTGGGACTGTGTCCTGGAGTTAGGTTCCCAAGAACTTCCTTTTTGGACCCCAGTTTATATAGTTGAAACTTGGGTACTGCTTAGCTATACTTTAACCAATCATTTCAGACTAAAATACTACAAAACGCTAATCCTAGCACACTACAAAATAGTCCTTTAACCAATGATATCCCACCATCTTAATTGGTTTAAATAAGACAGTTATGCAACAGACAAAGAATTAAAGAATGAGACAAATCATTTACATACACAGTAGGAAAGTGGGGACCATAAAGATAAAACAATAAGAAGTGTAGGTTTTAGGACCACACATGTTGATAAGTTAGGCTTTTTCAGACAGACAGTTATCAAGCAAAGTTTTCTTTAAGCATCTAATAATTTGTTTCTTTATGTGGTGGTGGTGGTGGTAAGAACCATTAGGATAACATCACCTTCCCAACAGCCTGATATTTCATTGTTTTGAAGTAGTTTCAGGAATGTGACCACCAATGTTCCCTCTAAGGTTTGGCAGCTTGTGGGCAAAATTTTCAATCTGTGTGCAAAACTTTTTCTGAATAAAATTTTTGTGCAAACTCTCGCGACAGAAATTATTGAAAAATATAGAACAAAAAAGTTATTTTAAAAAATTTTAATTAATAATTTATATGTGTTTTATGCTTACGTGACATTATGTCTCATCAAAGAGGGGCAAAGAAGAAAAGGGGTGGCAGGGCAAAAGAGGGCAGGGGTGGGGAGAGCGTGGGGACAAAGACCATGGTGACAAGAGAGGGGAGAAGTGGGATGGCTGGCAGGGGAGAGTGTAGGGGCAGGGCAGGGCAAGAAAGGGAAGGGGAGAGGTGGCATGGCTGGCAGGAGAGAAAGTGGGGAAAAGGGCAGGAGTGCAATTCCTCCTTCCTCCCTAGCACCTCACAGTGCCCAGCCCCTCACCTTCCATGATCCTCATCCCCCCTTCCGCGATCCTCGCCTGCCCACAGCCCCTTCTGCCCACAGAAAGAAAAAAGAAACAAGAAAGAGAAGGAAGGCAGAGAAAGAAAAAAGAAATAAGGAAAGAAGAGAAAAAGAAAAAGAAGAGAAAGAAAGGAAGGAAACAAAGAGAAGGAAACAAGAAAGAAAGAAAAAGAAGGAACAAGGCAGCCCAGCCCGGAGCCCAGCTGCTGGGCTTGAGGGGGCGGCAGGGGCTGCCGGGCAGCGTGGGAGTCCCTTATGCCTGCACGGGGGGTCACCCACACAGCTTAGAGGGAACATAGGTGACCACGTGCTTCATAGCTTATGGCTGCTGTCTCATGTGGCTGTTACTGCTTAGCCCAAGTAGAAGGCCTAAGCTTAGCCAAAATAAGACTTACAGAGGCACAGAGAAGGATAGCCTCATGGCTTCCGCAGGAGAAAGACTGAGGTCTGGTTCCCCACTGGCCTCCTGGGGGAGCTTAGGCAAGTCACTTCCTATCTACCCTTCTTGAGATCCACCGACGAAATGTGCCATCACCCAGCTAGGCTGCATTATTATTTGTTTCATGCTTAAGAGTTTTGCTCAATCAGGGATTTGGATCACACCCTAAAATGACCTATCCCAGGTCAGGCTGCAAGTCACCAGATAGCCTCAGTCTCAGGGTAGGACCTTAATCTCCAGTTCTTTTTTACTACTAGGATGACCAGACAGCAAGGGTGAAAAACCAGGATATAGGGTAATAGGCACCTGCATAAAGCCCTGAATCTCAAGACTGTCCCTATAAAATTGGGACACCTGGTCCCCCATCTCAGAAAGAGGAGTTACAAAAAAAAAAAAAAGGACAAGAATTAAGAGAGGAAGTGCTGGCCCATGTATTTATTTTCAGTCTGGTATTTTAAAATTCATCCCTGTGTAAATAGTGATCTTTAAATCCTCCTGCTTCCCCCCCTCCTCTAGGCTCCTTGTTAATGAATCTCCAGGGGCTTATAAACATTTCTGCACCTCCTTATTTGCTTCTTTTGGACACAAGCCTGCTTGGGGCTTCATTAACAAAGATTATCTTTGTAACCATGACTAATTACTCCCAAAGTGCTTCCTTCACTCATGATTACTTTAAGTTAAAAATAAATCCCAGCTGGCCATCTTTGCTGGCACTGGAGCTAGATACAATGGCAGCCTGATAAGATCATTGCTGCAATCACGTGTTGATTTGCATCCTGGATTCCAAGAGGGTCCAATTTAGTTTTAAGAGCATGGAAGAACTTTCTTATTTGGCAGAGCTGTATGGGGAATATAAAGAGCCAATCTCAACTTGTGCCTACATGCTGGCTTGGAGACAAGAACAGGACACAAACTTGGAAAAGCAGACGGGAGGGGAGAAAAAAAAAAGAAACAATTCTAAGCTCAAGTATAGCAGGGAACGCCAATCCTGCTCCTTTGGTTCTAGTCAAACTGCTTGCCTGGTAGAGCAAGAAGGGAACTTTGCACGTTGAGTCACATCTTTGTTGCTGTATGTTGGCAGAGCTCCAGCAAAGCCAACACAGCTATGCAGATTGACACCAGCCAAGCGTCTCACCCATCTTTTAGGGTTATTTTGAACTTATTAATGAGCCCCTAGAAGGGCCTTCATTCCTCAAAAGGCACATTGAGTTCATGACATTGCATCATTATAATCAGTTGCATGGGAAATGGTGGTGTTAGAAATAAAAGCACGGGTGGTGGTCAGTGCTTGTATTTGCAGCCTCCCCACCAAATCAGCAGCAGGTAAGGTAACAGCACCCCATGGGGGAGGGGGAGGGGGAGGAGAGGTTCTGCAGGCCTGTTTCCCACTCTGCCCTTCCTGCTGAGGGGGTGATGGATGAAGGCTGGGAGTGACCAGGGCTGGATTAAGCCTCCTGGGCGCCCAGGGCTGCCCACTCTTGTGCCCCCAGCTATGGCAGCACTCAGCCTTGGGGACAGGGCAGAGTTCAGCATCAGGAGGGCCTGGCTGAGGGGGCCAGGGCCCTGGAGCTAGAGGCCACAGCCCATGGCTTCCTGCCTCACCCCTGGGCTGGCTGGTCTGCCCCAGCAGGTCCGCGTGCTCTAGGGCAGAGCTGACTGGTGTGCAGTAGGGCAGCACTTTTGGCCCTTCACATTGGGGCAACCGGGGAACAGTCCAGGCCAGCCTGAGCCGCAAGGGCTCCAGAGCAGCGGTCCGACTGCTTCTGGCCCTGGACCACTGCTGCCAGAGGCCACACCATCTGCCAGCTGGCCCTGCCCCTGGAGTGCAGCTGCACAAAACCAGCCTGCCCCACCCCCTGGGGCAGGCCAACCAGCCTAGGGGCAAGGCAGGAGTGCCACCAACCTGGCCCCAGTGCCCCCCCCAAGTACCGGCCAGGACCTCCCAAGCCTGAGTGGTGCTGTGTTGGAGTCCCAGAGCCCCCCCTTAGCTTGGTGCCTGGGGCTGCAGCCCCAAAAGCTCCTGCCTTGATTTGGCCCTGGGAGTGATAGGTGCAAATGCCCGCAGGCTGCCCAGCGGCAGGGCAGAGAGATGAGACTGAGAGGCTCTGCCCTGAAGCCCTGCTGTGGTTGGCTGTCTGGGCCCTGCACAGCTGCGATAGGTCCCCATGGCTTGCACCCAGTGCCAGGGCAGAGAGCCTAGAAGGACTGAGCTGGGGTTAGCACAGCTGCAGATGTCAAATTCCAGCAGCCCCTGGCTGCCTTGTACAGTGGGGAGCAGCTCCCCTGAGGAGGGCCTGGCCAGCACCTGCCCAGGGTCCATGGCTCTCCTTGTTGGTCTGCCACTGAGCACTAGATTTAAGTTATCCTCTGATTTACAGCCAGATAAATTAGAAATAACCCCCAGAGACATAAATGGAGCAACAGCAGTGTTAAACAAGTGTGTGAGGGAAGACTTGTCAAGGCATTTGGGGCCCTGATCTTCACAACCCCCTTGACTTCAATAAAAGGTTAGGCTCCTAAGTACCATTGAGGATCTGGGCTGTTTAGCACACTCATGGTGTCTGAGTGCTAAAGACTTCACAGCAGGCTATGGGATGAGCTCTGAAGGGGAGTCTACACTCCAGCCTGCAGTGTAATTCCCAGGCAGAGGAGACATACCCACACCAGCTGACTCATCTAGGGAGCTGAAGAATAGAAGTGTAGCCACTGGACTATGAATGGGGCAGAGACGTAACTACTGCAGTACCTGCCCATCCAAGACACGAAACCTGTGCTCCAGCCAGCTAGCCCGTCCCTCCATGCTTCATTCTATTTTCAGTGCGCTAGCTCAGAAGTACCTCATGTATGCCTCCTCCAACTGAGATTCACCTCCTGCTCAAAGAAAGGAAGATCCTACATTTTTATCTTTGGACTAAACTTTCCAAGACAAAGATTGTGTATGTGTAGGGCCTCATGCAGTAGGGTCCTGATCCTGCCTGGAACTATTGGACACTATTGTAAAAATAAAGGTTTTCACTATGCAATAAACAGCACGGGACACAAATAGGAAACTATAGCAAGGGCACCATTAAAAGCCTCAGTATCTTCCATCCTAAGACCTTGTATAACAACGGCTCTTAATACAAGATGCCATGATACCATGATCAAGGAAGAGCTAGGGAAACATGGAACGGTACTTCCTCTAAGGACTTTATCTTGGAATTTTTTAAAAAAAATTCTTGATTTATTAAACAATCTAGGGCACACACTTCAGGAGGATTCATTCATACTTATTCTGTAGCTTTGCAAGTGTTAGTATTTCTGTCTGAGCTTGTAAATAAAGGGCTGATTGCATGGTATGACAATAGCACTGTGTTTATGTATATGGATGGGATCCAAGTAAGCTCAGACAGACTACATACTTCTGTAGTAGCAGCTGTTTGTTACTATACATTATAGCAGAGCTGGAAAAATACCTGCTGTTTCTAGCAGAAGAGATTCCCAATTTTTTCTTCAGTTTCCAATCTCCTCATTTACTTTCCTATGTAGAGCATAATTACACCTTGACGTGGTGCTTAATAGATTATAACCATCATCCACTATGACTTATTCATATAAGAGACCCCACAATTCCTTCCACTTGATCAGACTAATTGTTTATGTTCAGAAGCTTCACTTTCCTAAACAGATGTTTAAAAGATTGGTTCTAGCTATTCTGGAGAGCTCCATTAGAGAAGATCCAGTTGCCACATTTGTGGTTTGCAAAGACAGTGTCATGATATTTCAGGATAGGCTGACAGAATTTTGCATTACAGATGGCTGAGAGAATTTGGTTGCTGTTTTTTCCTGCACTGCGCTTTTGAATTTTGAGCTGATATCCTGATTGGCTGAGCCTCCCACTCCAGTCAGAAAAGTTAACTAGAGCCATTTTGACTCCTTTTTACAGAAGGTGGGACCGCATTGTGTGTACCAACTCTGAACCAGTTGGCAACTCAGCCAACTCTGTGTTGACTCTGTGCCATCTATTCAGATGCATTATGGGAAGACAGCTTCTCTCCTAGAGTCATCTGGGGTTTAATGGGGCAGTAAGCCTGCTCAGTGATTCCCACCTTCATATGTCAGATGCGAGAATGGTTCAGCCGACAAAGGCAATAGACTGAGGTAGCAACCCACCAGTCCTTTGTCTTCGGAAAACCATACCCAGTAGGCATGAAGGAAGCTGTGTGGAAGTTTACTGGGCTTGTAGGGTGGAGATAGAGTGCCAAAGGGGCCTGATGGGGCTCTCCATGAAGTTTGGATGTTTATATGAATCCAAATTGACATTTCGGAAGCTCCTGCATAATTTACTGTGTACAGGGATCACTTTGCTACACTAAAGTGCAGCTCTCTCTGATGGGATGTGCACAGCAGAGATTTAACAGCTTGCAGCAATGCTACACGGTGCTTCTAGGTAAGTGGTGTAGAAGAAAGTTGTCTCCAGTAAAGCTGCAGGGGTAATTCAAGTAGATAGATTTGTAAATATCTGAGCTGGAATTTGACCAGGATAGCAACATTGGCCTCCCTCCACTTACCAAAAGCACCGTCAGATCTGTCATTGCCAGATATTACAAGCTTCCAGGTTCTTCCTCTGAAGCAAGGAGGCACCAACACCATATGACCAGTCAACTCCCAGCAGAATACCAGCAGGTGCTCTGTGCACACTAGCTTGGCAGGGACCAGATTAGATATTGTCTGTGAAGGCACCATGTTAATCCTCCGCAGTCATGTCATTTTAGATCCTTACACAACCAGCTCATCCAGTTCCAAGCTTTTTAGAAAAATTAACTTGTGTAGCTGCCTCATTTCTATCCAGTGTCTTTCCCTGTCTGCAGCTCTATATATCTAAAATTCAAATCAGAGACTAGCCAAGCAATCCACAGCAGAAGCAGAGATGGAAAGAATCTCTCTGATGTGTTTAATCTTCAGCAAAGTGGATACATTCTTCAAATAATTGCCATTCTCTGTCAAAATCTGGAGTCTCTCTCCACATAAGGACCGTTGAACCACATCCAGTGATGAGACACTCTCAGCAACAGCCTTTGCCAGCACCATAGCACCTGGGGTTGGACCCTTGCTTTTATGGTTTCTCTGGCCCTGCCAGCCTACGTGCTAAGCCCAGAAGCATGTCTTCAAAAGCTATCATAGCTCTGAGGTGAGTTCAGCAGTCTCTGCTCAGCTTGGAGCGCTTCCTTTACCAGCTTCCTATCCTTTGGAAGGGCTTTTTAAACAGTGGAATTCCTGGACAAATAAATGTTCTTGTATGCCAGAAGATATAGGGACTGATATTTGATATCCAGTGCTTTCTGGTTATGGGGTGGGAGCAGAGGAGTGGCCTTCATTTGGTATGATGGACAAGACTTGCACCCTCCCCTGATGCTGCAGGTCACGTCACGGAATGGCTGGGTTGCTAGGCCCTTCTAGATCGGCATTGCTTTTCCTGTTCCAGAGGTTCAGCCATATCTGTGGTGCAATCCCAAAGCTGGGATTTGACAACACACAGCTGTGTTGCACAGCAGCTTGGGAGAGTAAGGGTGAAGAATCCATTATCAGATGAAACTGCTGTGGGTGGGAATCTTAAACGATATCCAGCGTTCAAAGTGGAATTGGGCAAGAATCCTGTTGGGTTTTCCCCACATCAGGAACTGATGCAAGACTTGTTTAAGATGGCTGTTTGAATTTGCCTCCAGCTATGAAAAGCCCAACTCTGAAGACACCAATTTGGGATTAACGTCCAGGACTTCATTACATGCTTGCATCTCATTCCTTCAGACGTGTAGGGAGAAAACTGGCTCTGAGTACTCTGCTCCTACTCTGAGATCTTCACCTACCCAGGTGAAGGCTTTGGGGAGGAAACATGGAGGAGACTCACCCTGCTACACATAGGACAAAGGGAAGCTTTGTGATTCATTTGAAACAACAGCTCAGCAAACAAATTGCTCAGCAGTAAACATGCATATAAAAGGAAAGAGGTAAAGGTCTATTTACAGGAGTCAAGGGAAGACCAAGGGAAAGCTTGCTCTGAAAGTGGTCTGTGTTTGGATACTAAAATTAGAATTGTTTGCCTCTGTAGATCAAAACTCTTGTTAAGAGTGGGTAAATATTGTGGGACTATCACACGGTGGGCTAAGATTGACGAGAATAGTGACCTGCCCTTGTGCAGACCTCTTCAATCACTCACCAGCTACCCTGTCTTCGACACCCATCATGGTCCCTTATGCCATTACAGGACAGAACAGTGGAATCTGACCACTTGGTGCACCAAGTGGTCATGGATGGCAGTCATGAATTGCTCATCACTGACCCAGCAGCTTGTCCACCAGGTTTTGATCTGCCAAGACACCTGTGGTCATCTCTGACCTGTTTTCAAACAGGGCAGGGCAACTGTGTAGCCACTTTCTTTAAAAGTTTCTCTCCCCCCAGTGACCCACAATGCAGCTGCAGTCAAACTATGTTGCATGTTAATGTCAAGTGTCCACTGACTTATTCTGATGGTGGACTACCAGCTCTCCAGCTTGCTGATGACACTGTGAAATGGGTGGGTACATTGTGTGTACATGGATATGTTCAGCTGGGGGAAGACAGGCTAAACCATTTGACCACATCAACTGAGCAGCAGAACTGGGAATACAACCCATGTCACTGATATGCCAGTAGCTGTACTGGATTTATGGCACCCTACTACTTCCCTTATAGGTGTTTGTCAGTCAGACCACCATCACAACTGCTGGGATGAGATCTTTAAATACCCTTTTTTTAAAATGACTAGTGCCTGTGTTTTTCAAAATTCTGTAGATGAGGAAACTGCTAGAGAATCCACTGACCAGCCCTGAAATTATTCTGGCATTTGCTTGCATTACAGTAGCATGTAGACACCAGCTGAGAACAGGGCCCATTTTGCTAGGGCTATATAAACACAAAGCAAGACAGTTACCACCCTGAAAGGCCATGTCTACACTTACAAGCTTACAGCAGAACAGTTGTGCCAATGTAAGGGCGTCTGTGCAGCTGCGTTATGCTGACTGGAGAGATCACTCCTGTTGATATAAAACCAGCTCAATGAGCTGCGGTAGCTGCATTAGTGGGAGAGTCTCTCCTGCCAACACAGCACTACCGCACAAACACTTATGCTGGCAAAACACAGGGTTCAGGACACTTTCTTTATCAGTCTTGTCGTCTGCATGAGCATTGAAGTCAACAAGATTGATAGAATACCTGGAGATCTATTTTACACATGAGGTCCACGGGTTTTAAGTGACAAGCCTGAAGTCCCAGGGAATTTACAGAAGACCTGAAAAGTTGAACTCAAGTTTCCAGTCTACTGCTCTAATCCCATTCACCTACAACCCTGAGAAGTGTGAACTGCCCCAGTCATCTCAATGATATGGTGACCCAACTTTGATAATGGCTTCAACGTCAACATTGTTACAAGTTCCAGAGGGGTAGCCATGTTAGTCTAGTTCAGCAAAACAAAAACCACAAACAAACAAAAAAACCCCACAAAACACACAAAAAAACCCAAGAAAACCCACACAACAAGGAGTCCCGTGACACTTTTAAAGACTAAAGAAATTTATTTATTGCATGAGCTTTCTTGGGAGAAAATCCCACTTCGTAAGAGACTTTGAAGATGGGGAACTTAAGTTGGGGATGGGGACAGGGAACAGGACTCCTTGTTAACATTTGTTACAGTTCTCAGCAGTGAAACTTAACAAAAAGTCATTGAATGTGCATATTCATAGCTATTGAGACTGCAACTTGTGTTAGAGTGCTCAGAACTGGCAGGTCTAAAGGGACACAAGAGTGGAATGAGGAATTTAAGCTTCCTAAAAACATGTCGATTCATTTCCATTTTTGTGCACAAGTGGGGAAAAAAGGAGCATGAGAAGACTCTTCTCCCCAGTACCAGTAGCCTTGAGTTTCGAAATACCAGCTAAGCTTCCATACCAACTCACGGTGCCAGATCCCCAGCTTTGCCCTACCAGGTGGTGTCCACCTCTAGCTGGTCCCACGACAGCTCCGAGGATGCAGTGTTACAGTAGCAATACAAAAGTCTGTGGTGATTATAAGTTCAGTTTGGTATGAACGGACATGTAAATAAGCCCTTTGTTGTCTAGCATACCTGAATCTGTCAAGCTGGGACCCTTGTGGAGCAGATTCCACCAACAGATTGTTGTCATAGCCAGAAGGTTCTGTCATAGAATTTAGGTCCGATTCACTTCAGTGCATCAGTCTTGATCTACAGCTCTGTCTACATGGTGGCTGTAGCTAACAGTTCTGATAACAGTGTGGACTGGGCCCACATCTGAGGGAAATCAGAGGCGAGTTGCACAGGACTGAAGAAACTGCGGCAGCAGAAGCAAAGATTTGCCCTGATACATTTCTCTTGCTGGAACTAATTCTACGTGATAGCTTCGGGGCAGAGCCTGTGTGGTAGGAAACAGTCACACATAGGCAGTGGAAAAATCCTCTGAACAAGCCCTCTGAAGTCACTTTTACACCGCTGTAGGGAAACACATGCGTGCTATAAAACCACCCAAAACCTCTTTCCCCAGTGTGAAAGAAACCCCTGTAAATAAGCCAGTCATTCACAAATGCAGCTTTCTGACTTATTTTCTCTTAAGGTGTCACTCAGAAATTTGTCATCCTCTTTTCTTATTTTTCTTGTATGCTAAGGTATGTGGTATTATCTCCTCTGTAAAAGGAAACAGGGGACTATGGGAACACTGGGCCAAGTTCATCTCTAGTTGAGATCTATGTCAGTAGCATTACTGCCACCAGCAATGAATTTGGCCCCATGGATTATTTGCAGGGTTCTGCAGGGATTCTTAATGAAAACAAAACATTTCCTTCATGCAAACACCGCCAAAGGCACTGCAGGATGAAAAGAAGCTATTGAAGCCCTAACCAGTCAGTTGGATCACTGAAGGCGGCCATGACTGCTCCCATGCGGAGTTAAGCAGGAAGCCCTGGCCCTTCAAAAAGACAGCACCACGTATACTAAGAAACAGCACAGGTGCATTTGGCTGGTGTGCACACTACTGAATCATTTAAGAACTGAATTTCGATTAGACCCTGCTGACACATATTAGAAAGTGAAGGACTGCAATGTACCCAAAGACACATCAAATGTTCCCCAGCGTGTCACTTCCCCAAAGGGGAACTTTCTAAGACCACCATCCCATGCACCTCGTGAGAAACTCCTTTTACGTGGGCACATGGGCTCCACTATAGCCCTGCTTCTCTAGTATTTGTTAAGCTAGCAAAGCTAGCTAAAGGTGTCCTTCACGAATATTGACATTTACATGCAAAAACCAGAACCAGAGGTCTTGCATCCATTCTAGCATTTGTTTCATCTGTCCTCACCATCTGTCACCATTTCCTTCCTGTTAAATTGAACAATTGGTGGGGAAACAATTAGAACTAATAATCCCCCCCCCACCTCTGAAACACACAAACAGAACGTTTGGCCTAGAATCTTCTTCACTCCTGTCTTCAGCCCTTTTTCACACCAAGTTGGCTCGTCTACGGGCCTGGTAGCTGGGAAAAGCAAGGCTATGGCATCTCTCTGTTTCTTTATAGACCTCTGAGAGGCTCATCATCCCATTGTCTCAAGTTGCTTTCTGCAATTTTACTTCCTACTGGTTAGAAGTGGCTTTTGATATTCTAGTTATGAGTTTTACTAAAGTGGGGCAGGGGATGAGGGAGAAGAGAGAGGAGAAGACATTTAAAGACCCACATTGATATTATGTTCTACCCAATCTGAGCACCACCAGTTCCTATTGAAGCAGTAATGGGACAGAGGGCGGTGAACTATCCTAAACTCAACTCCATATTCTCCAAATAAGAAGCAGGCAAACTCAGTTTACTCTTGACTCTGGGGTGGAACCTCTGATGGCCTGCCAGTCTGGAGTCTTAAATACACACACACGCTCTACTGAGTTGGTTGGAGTTTTTTTGCCATTTCAAAATTTGGATAAACACAAAACAGTTGATTAAATCTATGGCTATTTTCTTTTCTTTTTTTTTTTTCAAGGAACTGTTGAGCTGGTTGAAGGTTTTAAATTTTGCAGTTGTTTTGATACAATGTAAAAATGTCAGTGCTTTATTTAGTTTGTTACTAATCCTTTTCTTCCCTCAGTTTCAGCCAACTCTGTACATTAGTTTATTGCACAGAATCACATCAACCTCTAGTTGCTGAGCTCATTTACAAATATGGTGGCACAGTGTGGTGCCATTATGTCAAACGGAAGAGAGTTTTGGAGCTGAAAATCTTAGCTTCAGTCTCTCACAATGAAGGGGATCATTGGGACAGACTGATAATATACTGGACAAACTAAGAAATTAAGATAAGCTTTATTGAGTTAACCCCAATGCAATAAGGTTTAGCTTAACACCTTTGGGGGGGCATTGTATTAAAAAAATGTAGTTTTGTATAGTTGAGGAAGCTTTGTGGGCACCTTCTCCAGTAGCGAGGAGAGATGCTAATGAACATCCTTCTCATGGGATGCACATCCCTTCCCCCTGCACTCCTAGGGTATGATCTGTGCAACTCTCCTGTTTACTTTGGCAATGTAATTTTATGCTTTAATGCAAAATATGCCATGCAAAGTTTTTTTGACTGCTCATAACATACTCTTATTGTTATGGTAGCACGTTTCCTGCAGCATCATGCATGTGTACAGATGTAAAACATAACCCCCATGTATTTCACGTGGCTGGTGGGGGGGGGGGGGGGGAACGACGACAGAGAAATAGACCTGTCTCAGCATGAAGGCTGAAGAGGTACATGACAAGGACAATGCAAATTAAGCTCCCTGGCTGAGGAGGGAAAGAACATGATACAAAGGATCTCCTGATCCTGGGGGGTGGGTGTGTTGGAAGAGGGAAATAATCACACTTAGTACTCCTTGGGGGTTTTTGCCAGAGAAACTCCCTCTTGAAACATCTCCATCTACAAATAAGGACTGAACCTATCCACGTGGCCAGGAAGGCCAAGCTGCGAGACCACCAGCAGCCAGCCATGTAGCCAAGATAGAAATGGATTATTGCAGTAAATTTTAGGTTAGAATGCATCTTATGTTTTCTTTTACTAGTGGTAACTCCTGACTGATTGATTGTGTATTGAATTGCTATATACTCATTTAAAATCATGTTTTAATCAAACTAGTGTCTGTTTTAGCTAATGCTGCATGGATTTTAGAGAGTATGAATGGGCATGGGCATAACTGGGGCAAAAGCTGTTTGCATTTCAGTTTCTTTGTTAAACTGATGGACTGGTATATATGAGCCTCCAGTGATCTGGGAAGGGTTCCGATCCCTGCAGGACAGAAGTTCCCACTGTAGCATCTGGAGTCTGGGCATAGTCACTGGGTCCCCTGAGTGGCTAGAGAGCGCACTTCCACTGCCTGGGACCTATTATCCGAAGGAGGTTGGTGTGGACTGACCTAGGTGTGAGGGCCCACTTAGTAGAGTGGGTTAAGTCAGGGTCCAAGAGTAGGTAATCAGGGAAGCACAGTGGCACACCACACCAGATTCTGGAAGGGGAACATCACAGTTCTGTTACCAGCCTTTGGAGCCATTCACTGGGGAGATGTTCATACACTAGTTCAAACTGGATTCCCCAGACAGAGAAAACACTCCTGGATAAAAGCCTAGGATACAAGATGAGAAGGCCTTGCTCCTGATCCAGCCAGCAATCAGTTCCACCCTGAAATGCCTGTTTTTACTGAAACTAATGGGAATTTTGCTTTTAATTTCAATACAAGCAGGATTGCATCTCAAAGCCAGCCAGGTCAGAATCAAAAGCAGATCTGAGTGTAGAGCACTCTTGATACCATATTAAGACCAGAATCATCCTCTGATTCCATAGTGAGAGGCATAGTTTACATTTTAGGACCTTTTAAATATCAATACCTTGCATTTATAATCTTTTGGAAAGCATCCCCACCCACAACATTAACTTTCCCCAGAATCCTTACTAGGTAGTTAAAGGTTACTTTGTTGATTTGGTCTTCTGTAAAATGGGTACAATCACAGTAAATTAGTTGCAGAGGCAGGGCTAAAACTTGCGATCCTGCTTCATGGGCCTCCTGCTTTAACTTAGTTAGCAGAAGAGTCAATTGATCTTTGCTTTAAATACCAGATTGACATTTTTCTAGAGCTCGGAGAAGGAAAGAGACCTCTGTAGTTCCTATTTCACTAAACAACAAGCTACACGTTAAGGGGAGTATTTCACAACACTACTTTTTAGTATTTGTGAAAAACAACAGCTCTTCTCCCATGTTATCCCATAGATAACGCTTTTGGGCTTGCTAAAAATCACAACAGATTTATGCACAAGTAAATAACTAGTCTGTCACTCTCCACAATCTAGAGACATTTTATGACCATTATGAACAGATCTGCAAGTGCATAGACTAGTTTAACGGGAGTTCCCTAGCAACAGCAAACCCCAAGAGAAAAAAAAAATCACACACAGAGTTAGCTGGATTTCCATCAGCTAGAACTCTGCACACAATTGTTTGCGCACAGTCTGCTCTAGGAGGGGCTGTGTTATTAAACATGCAGTGTCTTAGGATGCTAAATGGAAGTCAAAGTAGCTATAAATTACCCTGGATTCATTTAGAATTTTTATCATATTGTCCTCCTTCCATTCCCTTCTGTTTTTCTACACTCCTCTCCCCTGCCCCCAACCCCTCCTAGCTGTTGGCAACAATTAATAAATCCTTTATTTTGGTTTAGACTGCAAGTAAAGGAATATTGATCACTGCATTGCATAGTGGCCAGCACCCATTATGCCCCCACCTCCAACTTTATCAGCTTTTTTTACCTTCCCCTCTCTCAGGAGATTCCTCTACTAGCATAAAAATCTTCATTTTATAGATCTGTTTTCTAGTATGCCACTGACCCAGGTTTGCCCATCTGTAAAGTAAGTATTAAAAAAAAAAATCTCTCCTCCTGTGTAAAGTGCAAGGGAGTCATTGAACAAAAGGTGCTGAATGTGGTAAAGTATTGCCACTACCATAGGAAACATTTATTGATTATATGGAACTTGGACTCATTCCTGGGTAGAGGTAGACAACATTTTAGGTGAGTAATTTACTCACTTTTTTTTTTAAAAGGTAGTTTCAGGCCATGAATTTGGGTCAAACTTTGTGAATTGTTTTGGCTGGAAAGAGGATAATTTCTGAAAAACCAAAACCTTTGAGATTTCGGGGGAAAATACATTCTTATTTCAAAGAAGTGAAATTTTGTTTGGAAATTTAGCTGGATTTAACTAAAAGTCACAAAAAGGGGTAAAAGGCATGCAAAACCAAATTAAGAGATGCTATTTACACCTAAATGTTTTAATCCTTTATTTTAATACCTATTTAACATCAACCCCTAATTAATATTTAAAGGAAATTTAATAACAATAAAAGGAAAGCTGCGTCAGTGATTTATCATCCTCACTTTCCATTGTCTCAGATCATCAAGGTCTTCTGGGGTGGGGATATCTCCAGCAAAAAGCAACACCTGACACCCCTCTAGCTGAAAGCAAAAAACCCTAAATTCTTCAGTCCTCCTTTAAATAAAAAAAGGGACAAGCACAATTTTGGAAAATCCTTTCCAGGTTGCTTTTTAAGAACATACAGGTGGCTGTTTGCTGAAGGAAACTAAGCTGTGCATAGACATATTATGATGGCAGAAGGCCACCCTTTAGTCTTCTTCCCATCTTTTGTCTTAGCCATCTGACTTTTCCTCTCTGGCTTGGAATCCCTTCCAGTCATGAGGATATCATGAGTATAATCTTATCAGTTGTTTTGCAAGCCTCACAAAGATCCCTGAGGTGACAGGATTTCCAGCCCCCCTCCTCTGCAATTTAAGATTTTCAATAAAACAAACCACAACAGGACATGCTTTCAGAACAAGCCATCAGATCACCCACAGTGCAACTCATTGGAAAAAACACCCTGAAGCTGGTATCTCTTTAAGAAAAGGAAAAATAATGAGGTGCAGCTAATGAATTATCGGTGGCCCAGTCACTAAACATAATGAGAAAACTGAAGGTCACAACGAAGCTTATGTTTCTTAGTCACTCACTGTGCTTTAGAACTTAAGTGCAAATTTTCAAAATTTCTGCCTCCATCTCTGTCAATAAAAACAACAAGTCCTGTGGCATCTTAAAGACTAAGATTTCTTCGGACATAAGCTTTCGTGGGCTCCAACCCACTTCAGCTATCTGTCAATGATATTTATTTATTGTCATAGTATTTGAATATCCTGTGATTTTAAATCTAGTTGTCCTCACAACACCCCAGTGCAGTAAAGAAGTATTACTATCCCCATTTTACAGATGAAAAAATGGAGGCAGATTAAATGACTTGCCTAAATTCACACAGGAAGACCCATGGTGGAACAGAGAAGAGCCATGTTTGATTCTAAATCCCAATCTATCACCTTAACTTCTGGAGCATCCTTAATCTCTGTAGTCATCCTTAAAGCTGCGTAGACAACATGCTAGAAGAGAGTTACCTCATGCTTTTCCGCACCTTCCATCTTTTTCAGGCATAAATCCCCACCTCTCCGCATTTGCATTGTGCAAAGTACTCAAGAGCCACTCTCAGTTATTCTCCTTAGAGGAATTAACACAGCTCGGAATCCATTTTCCACTCACTGAATTCACTGCGAGTTAGGGATGCCCAGCACCCTGCAGGATCAGGCCCACACTGCATAACAGTCTCTGTACCAGGAATGCTATAAGAGGAGCTCCATTATAGAAATGTCAGGTTTCCTATCCTTTAGGCCATCTTTCCCTCTCCATTCTCCAACACAGTAGCAAAATAGTTTCAGATCATCTTATTCTGTAAAAATTGCATTGATAACTTCCAGGCAACAGCTGCATTTTATGAGTAAGAGCTGCAAAATAGCTATACGTTTATTACCTGCATCTTCATACCTGTTGTCTTTCCCCCTCACAAGCACACGCTCTCTATTTGCCCAGCTCTGCCTGATTTACAGGCCAGTAGGCAAGCCGCATTCCTAGCTAAGTTATTAGTTTGCCATTCTTCTTGTGTTTGATCTTTGCAGATTCATGTATCTGTGCATAGATGGCTGTTGGACTCTCTCCCCTAGGACTCTATCAGTTAGAGGAACCAACCTCAGGGTCATGGATTGCAGGATCAGAAGTGGGTGGATTGTGCCATTAAGGGCAGAGCTTCCCAGAGAGTGCAGGCAAGGAGCTGTGCAGCTCTTACTATTTTGAGCTTCCTGTTGGAACCAAACACTGAATAAAGCAGATTTCATGCAAGCACCGAAGCCCGTGGGTGATCACAGAGCCTCACATAAAGGGTCCTACACACTTTATTTCTGTGTCATGTGAGATTTTAGAATAAATGGTGAAGAGCCCACTAACAGGCCTACCAAATTACAAGATTACTATTATTTAACATTTATAGTGCTGCAGTACCTAGAGCCAAGCCAGGTTAAGTGCTGCCGTGCTAGGCGCTGTACAAACAGATTAAGCAATAGCCTGGATGTTCTTGGGGGACTGTGTGTGTAGTTAAAAATAGCAGTGAGTGTATGTCTCACCATAATTTCTTCCTCGTAAACTATCACACAATACATTGCTTTTATTTGTAGAGAGGGATGGAGTGGGACTCTCATATTTTAACTATATCAGATCTATTTTCTTTATTGTCACCATCATCCCAAGTACTTTCCATCCATAGCTCTCAAATGGCTTTGTAAATCAGGTCTATATTAGCCCCATTTCACAGATGGGAAACTGAGGTAAAGGGTGAAGTGACTTGCTCCAGGTCACCCTGTGGACCTGTTGCCAACCCAGGAATAGAACGTGGGTCACCTGACTCCCAGAGAGAGAAATATGCTTTTGAGACAATACTGCTGGTTCTGCACTGCCTTGTGCTCTGTGGGGTCATGTACCCCTCCCTATGCAATGTTGGTATAACATACTCCCAGTCTGCTGTGGTAACACTTCACACAGGTGTACAAATGTGTGTTTCTGCTCTTGTATTTGCTCTCACAGCATGTATATGAAGAGCAGAGCATTGAGGAATCATGCCCAATATTTGTAGCTTTCTACTTTCGCTTGCAAATGAATGGAAGAATTTCCATGGGTGACTACGCTAACAGAAGGAAGTCAATGCATTTGCATGCAAGATCTAAGCAAGGTGTTCTGTGCTTGTTCGGCTGGTTCCTCTATTTTGGTAACTTTTCATGTATGAGGCTCACCTGGCATCAGCAATGTTACCCACAGAGTGTTTTTAATAGCAGGAACTAGTTCTCACACTGGCTTGTTATTCCTTTAAAATATATGGGCATTCAGTCACTGAGATGAAGCCAAGCTTTCGACTACGAATCATTCCTTCCCCTTGCAGCCGCCTCTGTAGAGCTTCCCTTATGTTTTGAAATACAGGTTCATGCAAAATTAGACAAGGGTGTATTTGGGGATTTAAATCTCTGCCATGAAAGTAAAAAGGAAACACCCAGGACATGAAATAAATTTGCTAAAAATATTGAGTCAAGGGGATCGAAAGACATTTTGCTGATGCAAACAAAGCAGCTGTTTTGCTCACTTGCCTATCTCTGACAAAAGCCATCCCTTTACATACCAAATAAAACCTGTGACATTTAAAGAGGGTAGAGTGAAGATGCTAATTTTCAACGAAGATCTTCTGTTTTCTGGTCTATCCCTGCAAGGAGTGACATGCCAGCTCCTGGGAGACATTGAGCTTCCCACTGAAGTCTGCTAATGAAACTAGAGCAATCACTATTTCAATAGTGGGCAGATATTAGACTACATCCGGGGAACTACTGATTGACCAGAGTTAATGGCCTTCATCTTGTGTCAGACCTCTTCTGCTGGTGAAAAATTTACCCAAGAAATTCCCTGCTCTTCCTCATTGCTTAATTAATGGCTAATTAAGCAAAGGAAAATGCACTTGTAAATAAAAACATTGACTATACCAACCAGCCTTTTGAACTGGCAGTGAAATGCCCAAGGAGAGAACTCATTCAGAATGGCTCTATGAACTGCACAATGTGAAAGCTATAGGTTTTAGGGCCAGATTCTCAAACTGCTCCTCTCATCTTATTTCTTGGTGGGATCCACAGGATTCGGAGCACAGCTGATAATCTGGCCACTTGGTGAGATGTTCAACTGGGAGCTGAGCACGTCTGAAAGTCTGGCCTCTTACCAGAGGCTCGAATGGGCTCTCAGGAGTACAGAGCTGTTTCAAAAACCTGGCCCTTAGTGTCAAAACAGTGTCTTTTGGAAGAATCATTTCTTAGCAGAGTGCACACACTACGGCAGGGACAATATCCTGCAACTATGCTGGTACATCTAGAAAGACGACCATTGGACTGCGCTGTAGTTTAATAAACTCAACAGAATCATTTCTTCATCTTAACTTCCCCTTCTTGTTTCCACCTGTTCCCTCTCATTATAGATAAACACACACATTATATGTGTGAAATTCCAAAGGGGTAGCCGTGTTAGTCTATTGCAGAAAGACAACAGAGTCCTGTGGCACTTTTAAAGACTAACAGATTTATTAATCGCATGAGCTTTCGGGGGAGAAAATCCCACTTCGTCAGACGCTTTGAAGATGGGAATCTCGCATTACAACAAGTGATTTGACCTCCCCCTCCTCTATGTGCTGTTCCCCAGTGTTTTGAATCCTAACACCTATTTTGATTTGCTGTTACAGCCTGAGCTGATGCTATGTCATACACTCCCCTGCATTTAATTTCCTCCCACTCTGTAACTTTCCCATCTTCAAAGCGTCTGACGAAGTGGGATTTTCTCCCACGAAAGCTCATGCGATAAATAAATCTGTTAGTCTTTAAAAGTGCCACAGGACTCTGTTGTCATTATGCGTGTGTGTAAATATTTCATTTGAGCAGAGACTGCTTTCAAGTCATCTGTGTTCACAGTGGGGTTTTGATCCCTGTTGGGGTCTCTAGATGCCAGAATACAACAGATACTCAACAATTCAGTTACTCCTGTGAGCTCTGCCAATAACCCTTATCCTCTAAACAGAAGTTAAGAGTGACAGGAGAGAAAGCCTTCAGTAGCCAAGCCATTTTGATCATGTTGAAAATGTCAATAATGAAAGTTGAGTGAACCCATTTTGAAAGTGTTCAAATCATTGGATCTGTAAAGAGAAGGCAAGATGATGAAGGCAGCCTCTAAAAAGTTTGACTGGTGCAGCTGACACATGGTTTAAGCCCCCAAAATCACAGAGCCATTTGAGGTTCATCCCTTACTTCTGACCAAATTGGGATAATCCAGGGGTTCTCAGACTAGGGGTTGAGAACCCTTATGGGATCATGGTTATTATTGGGGGGAGGGATCATGAGCTGTCAGCCCCCACACATGCCAGGGTTGCATTTCTAAGCCCTTTGCATGGCAGGTAGCCAGAGCCCTTCAGAGCCGGATGGCCAGAGAACATCAGCAGAAGTAAGGGTGGCATTGCATGAGGAGCTGCCACTTTTTTGGGGGGGGAGGGGGGGAGGAGTGTCAGAACCTGAAATATTTTCAGAGGGAGTCCTGGGGGGAGGGGGAAAAGAGCAAGTTTGAGACACCCCCAAGTCTTTCAAATAAAGATGACCAAATTATGTCCTGCAAGAATGTGGATTTGTCAGCAGAAGGCGTGTAACACACAGTGAGAGCCTCAGCAAGCTCACGCTCTAAAGGATGAAAGGGGGAAAAAGGTGAACATACCAGTAAAGTGGGTTGCCCATGATCACAGCAGAACAACACAGCCCAGGCATCTAGTTTCATGGCCCAGCCTCTCAACCACATTGTCTCTTAGTTTATTTTTGCTTCACCAGTCTCAGAAAGGTAAGCTGCCGATTGCACTTCAAGGGATCCTGGCACACAGATGAGGCCCCAAAGCATATGACAAAAGCCACAATTAAACGAGTTTCTTTGAACATTTTCATTTTGACATGTCTTTTGATTGCAATGTTTAAGCTAGTCCACGCACCTGCTTGGCGCACCACACAGCCAGGTATGACATAGCAGTCCCCTGCTGGAGTCATGATCCTTGCACTGGCTTGTAGGCTCCCTTGGTAGCTGTAGGAACAGGAACCCCATCCCACCCTCATCTCCAGGGTCTAGTCCAAGGGCCTGGACTGAATAACTAGCTCAGCTCATTTACCTGGGCTGTGATTTCCTTAGACCACTTTCTACCCAGCCTCTTAAATGCCCTTCTGGGTCTCTCGCTGTCTCTTCCCTGTTTAATAAGGGTTCCTCCCTGCCCCAAGAACTTTCCTCACTCTCCAGCCTTTTCCCCAGCTGGGCTTTATCACCACTTGTTTACTATAGCTGCCTTCTGATCTCTAGAAGGAAGGTGTCTGGTTCACCATAGGTGGGGCTCATTCTGTAATCAGGGTGGCTCAGCCTCAGGCCCCCTAGCCCTCAGCGCAAGCCCCTCTGTGACACAATGCTTTTTTGTTTGTTTAACTCTTTTCCTGAGGAGGAATGAGGGCAGCCAGCTAGCTGGGATTTTAAAAAAGAGGGTGCCTAAAGTTAGCACCGGGAATGCCTTTTTGTTCAGTTTGGCAGCACCTTCCACTGTGGGGTCCTGCTCCGTGTCTAGGCCTCCTCGGCGCTACAACTGTGCAAATAAATCACGATAACAACAAAAAGTGGCTTGATTTAATAAAATGACTGAACTCTTTCAGTTCCCATTTAAGTCGGGAGCTACTGGGCGCTCAGCGTTTCTGAAAATCTTGGCGCTTTGAAAGAGGTGTGGAACTAGGGACCTGATGACCCGACTCTAGGAATTCCCAGTTTTGAAAATGTTGGCCAGAGATCAAATCTTGTCCTGGCTACCCTTTTTCAGTGGTGAAACCATGTCAATTTTAAAACTTCTGCTCATTTCCATAACCCAAGGCCATTTATTTTTTTAAAAAACATGATTTTTTAGCCCTACTCCCCCCCACCCCAGTCACAGTGCTGTTTTGTGGCCAAAACCTCCATGGCAGGAGGAGGGGCTCAGTCAGCCAGCACTGCTGTCTGATCTGATGGGAGTTTCTAAGTGCTATAAAGAGCTGGGGATGGAACTCAAGATTAAAGCAATAGAACGACAGCCTGGATGTTATCTGCTGGGGCTTAGCCATGCTGGGGTCTGAAAATCATGTCTGCCTCCTTTGTCTTCCCCAACTGCACCTCTTTCCCACCTTTCTTTGTCTTTCCTCATCTCTTACTCCTACTCATGTTTCGTTGACCCAATTTTGGTTTTTAAATACTCCCTGCCAGTTTGCAGGTTTGCTGCTGGCCTGATGCTTTCATTCTGGTCCTGAGGCAGCAGCAGGTGCTCTGCTTGCCAGGGATTGATGTCAGAATATTAGCTTCGCGAAGCACTGAGTCATTCTGGCATGTGGGAGGATGGTAGAAGCAGCATCATGCTGGTGGCACTAAAGAAAGGGCAGGGGGCCAAGAGGACAAACGCAGAACATGGTGTACTTGCTCCATCAGTGGTACATTTCCACTGCAGAGACTGGCTTCCCTAATGTTAGTGATAAGATTCTCCAACTAAAAAAATTAAGGTTTGACACCAACGTAATGACAAACATTGCAGCCCTGATCCTTCAAGTTGATGATCATAACAATCCTTACAGTCTAAGAGTCTTTGATCCTTCAAGTTGCGCCATGCAGGCACTCCACTGTGTCCCAGGCACAAGGTCGATTGACTTACATTGAGCCCAAGTAAAGTGTAGGTGTCTGTGTGTGGGGAGCATCTTGCAGAATCGGGGTCTCTATGAAGACAGGCAGGAATGTCTCTTTCTAATTACCTCCATAATCTTAGACCTTACCATTCTCCTCCTTGGACTCAAAGGGAGGAGTAGCTGAGGATAAGAGAGGACATTTTGGGGACCACAGGTTCCTATATGAGGCCCTTCATTTTCCTGAGGGCATCTGGTTTTCCCAAAAGCCATGAAAACTGCAGCCACTCCCCAAAGCTGCCTCATATTGGTTGACTGGCAGACCTCTTCGTCATCTTTCAGCTTCTTTCAGGCCCCTCCTCCCATTTTACGTGGTCTGTGCTCATTGGGAACGGGGCTTCTCAACCCTCTCAGAATCTGTTCCAGGAGAGAGGGTTCCAGAACACAGCTAACCAGCATTTCTCTTTTGTAGGAAGTTCTGGCATTCCAATGTCTGTTTTTATCCTAAGTCGGGACGAAAAGTCAAAATACCAAAATCCCTCACAGAACACAAACATTTTGACTCCAAGGCAATGACGCACATGTGTCTTGACATTCTGCCTCAAACTGAAACTTTGGTTTAGCAAATTTAGCAAACCTGGGTTTGTTGAACCCAGCAAACTGTTTAGGTTTGACTCAGTTCAACACTGAACGGTGTCTGCTTGACATCTTGCAGTGCCTCATGGGAGTCAAATTCCAAAGGGGTAGCCGTGTTAGTCTATTGTAGAAAGACAACAGAGTCCTGTGGCACTTTTAAAGACTAACAGATTTATTTATCGCATGAGCTTTAAAATCTGTTAGTCTTTAAAAGTGCCACAGGACTCTGTTGCCTCATGGAAGTCATAGATCTGGTTTCTCATGCTGCCATTCTCCTCTCTGGGGCTGTCCAGCTAGCTATGATACACCATGGGTCATGGGACTCCCATAAGAGGAACCACAGAGGCACAACTGGAAGGGAGGTCACAATGTACCTGTGGAGAAGTAGTCCAGCAATGGATCCCATCCCATATTGGAGAATGGAGACATAAAGCACCCAAACAACACCCACTAAGCACTGGGGCAGCGCAGGCAGGTGCAGATTAATCCTGAACTGAGTTTGCATAAAATATTTGGGTATGGTTCTATAAACTGATGTGTTTTCTGCAGGTGGGCCCTACCTGAAACCAAATATTTCAACTAGATTTTCCCTAAGAAAACTGAAATTTTTTGGTGAAGCTGAAATTTTTGCACAAAAAAGTTTGACTTTTATAAAAACTGCATTTTCCTATCAAAATGTTTTTGGTCAGAACATTCTCAACCAGCTCCACTAACCTGGAAGAAAATCTTCCTCCACTATTTTCCATGGGGTTTTTTGAGGGGTGGGGGTTTTTTCAGGTTAATCGTGCGCTGTATTTTTTCCCTCCTGTTTTAACCCTCCAGCCTTACCCTCTCCACTTTCCTATTGCTGCTATGAATATCTGCAGCATCAGTTAGCGTCTGTGGAATATCTTGCACTCGCACGGTCATGCTGTTTGAGCAATGCAAGACGACGCTCCCATCAGAGCCTGAGAAACTTCATCGTAGGACACTCCCAGGCCTCAGGTTTCTTGGAAGCTCATGTTACTGGCATGACTGCTTGATGCACAGGAAGCTGAGACACGTGGCTCGCACCATCCATCAATTTAAGGGGTATGTTTCTCATTGCTGAGAGCCGCTGGTTGGGCTCTCCCTGACTCTGATCTAGAATCACATAGTAGGCTTTCTCACGAACTCATCTGAGGGTCTCTCACATGCCATACACTGTTATGACACTGTTCTGCTTGGCACAGTCTTCCTAGCAAATAAACATTTGTTTCTTATCAGCAAGTCCAATGAGCATTCAGAGCATTTCTGAAGCCCTCCTAAAGAGCCATCAAAGTGACATGAAGGAGGGCAATTGATGAGGAAGGAGGTGTGAGACTTTGGGCTACTGTGTTACAGTGCCAATAAAGTTATTAGGGAAGACAGTGGAGGGGGCATATTCCCACATCTTTAATCCTCAAGGGGACCCCACTAAAATAGAGATCCTATAGCTCATTGAACAAATCGGTTTGTTCTAAGGCAGTTACCCTGGAGGATTTGAGCAGAGCTGCAGAAATGTATTGGCCTCCTTGGTGATATCAGATTAAGAGGCCCCTCCAAACATTACACTTAATGAGGATTTTTTTAAAGGGATGATTAAATAGTGGAACAGTTTCTAACCTATGGAGAAAAACTATTGCCCCCTCCCCTTCCCCCAAGGTTTGGAAAGGAACACACCCCATGCCTAGGAGTCATGAGAACAGCAAGAACACTGCAGGACATTGGTTTTGGCCCACAGGGCCATCGTTTTCTATTCTAAAACCAGACTTTATCTGTCATGGTGCAAAAGCCTGCTTCTGATCTCTGCCACATTAGTGTAAATTTAGATTGTCTCTGCTGAATGAGGGAAGTGACCTGAGTTTAAAAGTGGTGTAAATTACCTTAGAATAAAGTCTCCCAGTACTGCTCAGACTTGCCTGAGAGCCTCTTTCTTCGAGATCACACACTGCCCTTTCTCACAAGCCCCCTGTTGCAGATATCAGTGATATATGTCAGACTCATAGGGCAGTGTTCATTTTGAATGGGTAACACCGTTATGGAATATAGTGCTCTGAGATCGCTTGGAGGAAACTTGATTTACCCTTGTTGAACTTCTGAATATCACCCTTAATGCAGAGATTCCAGGCAAATACAGTGAGGCAAATTCATTGGACTTCATTGGACTTTAATGGGAGCTAGCACCTGATTGTCTGTTTATGAGTACTGATAGTTTTATATGTGTGAGAGACAAGCACAAATCTGATTACAGGAACACACTGAGCAAAATGTATTTGGAATATATAAACTGATCTGGTTACATGTACATTGATTTGAATATAAAATGCATTGATTTGAATCTACTGCTGTGTTAGTGCCATGCCCTAGAGCAATTTTACTCTGACTGTTTTTCTTGCCTCAGGACTCTGTAGTCTTTCTACAATAGATTAACACGGCTACCCCTTTGGAATTTGTTCCTTGATTGTTTCTGTTCTTATGCACACTCGTTGTTGGTGTTCCCTGTCCTTGCTAAGCACTTGGTGCATATAAATATAGGAAGACAAAAGAATATGGGAATTACAGGATAACGAGCTTACATAAAAAGACACCTTTTGAGACACATCCTCCCTTAAACGAGAGACAACCTTTGAGTAACTCTTTGTATGTGGTACTATGAATGGACTGTAAATGGCAAATTTCGGTCTGTTTCTGTGTTCTTTACGCAAGTTGACCCACTCCTGTAATCAGATCTACACTGGCAGACCCTTGCACCAGGACAGAGCTTCAGAGAGGGTACAATGGTCCACTTGTGAAGATCTGTCTGTAAGGCTGGGACCTGAGTAATCTCAGCAGAACATAGGAATTACTATACTGGATGAGTGGGCTATCTAGTCCAGCCCTTACACACATCAGATGGAGTTTGCCTGCCGTCCTAAAACATGAACATTTCTCTTTTCCAAAATCCTACGGCTTTTGGTTTGTTTTTGTTGTGACATTAATCTTGAATATTGCTGTACCCTTGGATGTTCTCATTATGCACAGTTGTGTCCAACCTTTTTGAGACTGCTGCTAAACCCCGGTCCTCAACAGTGTATTGTGGCAGTGAGTTCCACTGTCTAATTATGCATTGAACTAAATGCTGCAGAAGGCTTGCTGGTTTTGTATGGGGAGATTTGGGCAGTATCACAGTTTGACCAGGGACCACTTGATAGTGTAAAATAGTGTAAAATGGTGTAAAATGGCCAGGGACCACTTGATAGTGTAATACTGATTATCATATGTGTTCCTAACATCAGCCAAACTTGGTAGTCTTTTCTGCAGGCCTGGGTAGCCTTCGCATGACTAAGCCACGAGGGGTTTGCCTGACCCTGTTCCCCATCTCTGATGCGCAGGTGGATGTGCTGGGGTCTGGGTTTCAGGAAAAGTCCACTAAACCTCTTTATGCTTGTCCTCTGGGAGATGTTTGTCCGGGCCTCAATGGCTATGTCTACACTTGTAAATTTAGGTTGACTTTAGCTAAGTTGACTTAACTAAGTTGACTTTAAGTCGACTCAGCATGTCTACACCTAAATTTTAAGTCGACTTAGGGGGGAGCTTACAAACTCGACCAAGAGCATCCACACTGGATGCCTAGGTCGACTTCTATGGGCTAGGGGGACCTAGGGCTGGTTCATGGGGGCAGGGGGGCACCCCTTGCCCAGTGCCAGGGGGCTCAGTCTTTGCCCCATTGTACTGGGGTACAATGGGGCAAAGGGGGACAGGGACCCTGGCAGGGCATAGGGGCAGGGTGGACAGGGCTCTGCCCTGCCCTGTGTGGGGGCATGCCAGGCTCCCCCTGTGCCCCCCCCAGCAAGGATGCAGTGAGGGAGTCCTGGAGTAGCCCTAAGTCGACTTAGGGCTACTCCAGGTCTACACTGGCTTAAGTCGACCTTAAAAAGTTGACTTAAGCCTTAAATCGAACTAAAAGGAGGTTTAATAAAATCGCCTTAATTTTCATTAAGTCGACTTAAGCAACTTGCTTAAGTTGACTTAAGGAACCTGTAGTGTAGATGCAGGGTAAATTAAGTCGACTTAATTTACAAGTGTAGATGCACCCAATATGTGCAGATTCTGTCAGAACACATTTAGTTAATTGAGTACTCTGGCGACCTTTGGTCTAACTTTTGAAACTTCTCCCCTCTTTCTTAAGGTGTTAGTGTCTACTGAAGATCAGACCAATCAGAAAGCTGTCGCTGTTTCCACTTGAAGACACCCCCACCCCCCACCCCAGACTTTGGTAATTATTAGGGATTGAGGGCTGGAGTGTTATACTAACCTGTTGTGGATATGTGTACGTGCTTGAGCATAAGTAAAATCTGGCTTTAAAGTAAGAGACATTCATATTGTGTTGTACTGTTTCTACCAGTCCATCTGTCAGCTGGATGGCCGTTTCTCCATTTGGTTTATTTCCTGACACCACCTTGCATAAAGTAACATTACCACCAGCTATGGGTTGGCAGAACCCCCAGTAACAGTTTAATATTTGTTACAAATAATTTCACATATGATGCCCCATTATAACTTTATGGAGAATGTTTCTTTCAATGTATCTTTTATGTAGATTAACTATGATTTGTCTAATCCCCCTATTCTTTTTCTGCCTCATATTCACTGGCACTCAAGTGCATAACAAGTACAGGAAACATTTATGCCTTATCTGCATAAAAACTGGAGCAATCAAGCATCGCACAGAATGAAAAACAGACAGATGAAACCTTGCCCCAAGGTAAGGTGCTGACACTTCAAAAACGAGTGAAATATAACTATATTTTCTATTAAATTCACGTACATATATCCAGATGAGTTCATTTATACTAAACTAATATTTTGCTCAGTGCGTGTTTATAGTTAAACTCCTTAAGTTTTTTTGATGCAGCGTCTACGGCATGGCTACTCTGACCTGCATTTTGGACTCTACAGGTATGAATACAGCAAAGTACTTTCGTGCATGCTGCTAACTCCCCTGCATGAACCCTATGGGCACAAACCAAAAGATCCCTGGTTTGCAAAAAGTGTTCACCTCTGTAGCCCCACTTGCAGGGCATTCTAGATATGCTCTGAGAAGTTCTTTCTGATATATATAAACCTCAGCTCAGCTAACATTCTACAGGGCTGGAGGAATGCAAGGGGTGGATTTACTGATGACAGCTTTATTTCCTCGCTGTTTGCTTCAATTAGGACTACTTAATGTGATTGGTTTTGCTGACAAGGTCCTGGACTAGAATCTAGCTATGTCTACACTTACTAAAGTTAGCTTGAATTAGTTAATTCGAAAAACTAATTCGAACTAGAAAAATTTAGTTCTAACTAAGCAAGTGCCATTCATGGCACTTGCTTAGTTTGAATTAGCAAATTACATTGAGTTCACTGGGCCGGTTAGTTCGAACTAAGCAATTAGTTCGAACTAACATGGCCACATTGGTTAATTCGAACTAACTAGTTCGAATTAACCCTTAGTTTGAATAGCCTATTCGAATGTATTAGTTCAAATTAAGGAAGCCCTTAATTCGAACTAATGAAAGGCTAGTGTAGCCATGGCTTTAGTTAGTTCGAATTAAGCTTCCTTAATTGGAACTAACTTACCAGTGTAGACATAGCCTAGAAGACATGAATTCAGTTCCACCAGGTCTTCAGTTGTGGATCTGAGTCTCACCTCCAGTTCTGTACAGTAGGAGTGATGATTTCGTACACTGTCGATTTAGATGGGGAGCTCTTTGGAACGGGAACTGTTTTGCCATCTGTTTGTATAGTGCTAACACAATGGGCCTTGATTTCAACAAGAGCTTCTATGTGCTTTTATAATGCTGCCCATAGCAACATCGATGATCAAAACACCTGAGCCCAGTCTGCACACGGCTTTGTTGCCAGTCGTGGACTGGCACTGGTGAAGCTTTACAGCTAGAATTATACCTATTGTAAATGCAGCCTAAGAGAAGAATTTTTCAGATGTTTTATGTACCCATCTCTGTCTCTATAGAGATAGATATTTGCACTGTTAGATTTAAGTCCCTTTTCTTTTATTGGTGCTCCATCAGTGAAGTTCCTTTTGTCCTTTGAACACACATTGAAAACGGCAAGCATTTTACTGGGCGGAAACCACCACATTCACATCAGGAATGAAAAGGAGTCAATTTCTGGAACCATCAAAATGTTTCTTTGATACAATTAGAAAACTCTTTCCCATGTAAAAAGCCCAGGACAAAGCACAATTAAATTACACTGAAATGCCAGTTCACAGACCAGAGAAAGCTTACTGTGCTGATTTAGGGAAAGCATTGCACTGGTTAGGGTAGTGGATGTATGTGCTTACATGTGTCATTGTGCTTTTTTAATAATGTTTTGCAGTGGGGATTACATATTATTACTGATGCAGCTCCTAGATGCCCCAGCTGTGCAGCAGGACCATATTGTGCTAAGTGCAGTACAAACAGAAAGCAAAACCAAAAAAAAGGTCTCTGCCCTAAAGAACTTACTATCTAGACCTCATGGCTCACTCTAAAGGCATTTTTATATGTCCCTCAGTCTCTTGGCAATGTCTAATGTACCTATGTCCACGTAGACAGTCAAAAAACACACATGATGTATGTCACTATGTAACTGCTATGCTTTCTTCTGTGCTGTACCTTTAAATTGCCAAGGATTTGCTGTCTGTAGAAGACAGCTACCATTTTGGGAGTCAGAGTAGATGCAGCATGTTACAGGAGATGAACACTGCGCTCCCTCATGAAGATTTTATTGTTGTTTCTTTCTCGGTTGCTTTTCCTTAACCTAAAAACAAGTCAGGCAGACTGATGAGGTATGGCTGCTCATTCTACCTGGAATAAAGTACGAAGTGAACATCAATGGAAAATACAGTGAACGTTGCCACTATTGCAAGCTTGCTGAGAATAAGTTCTGTCACGCTATTTATAGGTGTGAAAAAGTGCAGCAGCAAAATTTCCAGGCATGATTAAAAGGTCACAGTGTGTTTTTCATAGAATCACTAGCCTCTTTGGTCTGCCTTTCTGCCTCTGTGATACTACTAGGAAGGTCGATTGTTCTGTGCTTCCTTTAGAGTGATATGAACTAGAAAGGGCTGCTGTAGAGTTGGTAGTTATGTTTCTGATTCAGAGGCTGAGTCACACACTACCTTACTGCCAGTGGTTTTGAGCTGCAATTAGCTAGGCTGGCCTGGCTTGTCAGAGCTAAACCCCAAGTGATCTGTGCTGGTCCTCGTTCGCAGTTGTTCAGACAACGTGTCATACAGGTTGTTGTTTATTCTTCTTCAGGTCATCAGAGGGTTGATGAGAGACAAGAAAATCTGAGCGAGCTCAGGCCCAGCTCTGCAGCAGGCAATTCGGAGGCCTCTTTGGAATATCTGTTTGTGCTATATAGACGTCTTTAAAAAAACCAACCCTGAATATGGCTCTGTGTAAGTTAAAAGTAGCTAGATGACAATGATCCTTGAATTTTAACAGCTATTCCATAGACTCCTTTCTAATACATTTTAAAAAGAATTAATAATGAGGACAATGAGTATTGGTTATAAGATTAGAGTAGTCATCAACTTTATAGAAATATAGGACTGGAAGGGATCTTACAAGGACATCTAGACCAGGCCCCCGTGCTGAGAAAGGACCAAATATACGGGGTTCATTATTTAAAAAACAGTAAACTTGCCAGGAGTACGAACATCAGTACTGCCAACCTCAAATATTCAAAAATCATGTGTCTGGTCCCCAAATCCGTGATCCATGAAATGTTTATATCATCATAATAATTTGATTTTTATTTGCCTTCTGGTTTTTGGGCCTTTAGGATGGACTTGACTCATATTTTCAAGCTTTTCTCCACTGTCACGAAGGCTAGAGACTTACTTTTTATAAAAATGAGCTTCTCAGATACTCACATGACTCCATGAGCTGGTGCTTTAAATAAAACCTCAAATACCAGAAGAGACATGATACAATCATGATTGATGATAACACTGAGCATCAAAACTATGTTCTCATGTTGTTTCAGAAAATCATATAAATGTTACTCAAAAAATTCCAGTGACAGGATGTGCTGTAAGCAAATACATGAAATGTTGTAGCTCCTTGGTGCCGCAGGTAAGGCTCCCATTCTCTAGGCCTGGATTTGGGACCCATGGCACCTGACAAGACAGTCAAATAGGCAGCAGGTTTAAAACAAACAGAAGGAAGTATTTCTTACCACAACACATAGTCAACCTGTGGAACTCCTTGCCAGGGGATGTTGTGAAGGCCAAAAGTGGAACTGGGTTAAAAAATGAATGAGAGAAGTTCATGGAGGATAGGTCCATCAATGGTTAGTAGCCAAGCTAATCATTGATGTAACCCCATACTCCAGGTGTACCTAAACCTCCAGCTGCAAGAAGCTGAGACTGGATAACAGGAGATGGACACTTGATAATTGCCCTGTTCTGTTTATTCCCTCTGAAAGCATCTGGCATTGGCCACTGTTGGAAGACAAGATACTGGTCTAGATGGATCAATGGTCTGACCCAGGATGGCTGTTCCTATTTTTCAGTTCTAGATCTCTCTTGCCAAGGACAAAAGGGTGGCATCTTAATTTCAGATTTTCAAAAGAGCCTGCCCCACCCCAATACAGGCACCCACAGGAGTGGCTAGATTTTCAGCACATTGGGAGTTGAGCAATTCTGAGAATCTGATTCCAAATGTGAGTATTGGCCATTTAACAAATTGGCACCCTGAGCCCTTTTGAAAATCTGATCCTTAACTGCCCATCCTCCAGAGTCCTTTTGCTCCTTAGTTTGGGGGAATTTTAGGTATGTCTCAACCACAGCTGTGAAGTAGAAATACTGGGAGAACATCAGATCTGTCCTTACTTCAGTCCCATACATGAGCTCTGATATTGGGGGAAAAGGTTGTTCGATGCAAAACCACAGTGATAAATGTTGGGGTGTCTGTGTTAACTAAATACCAAAATATCCCACTTCATCCGGATTCCCATAGAACTCATCTGAACAGCCCTGCTAGCAACCACACATCCTGTCAGTGGCGCATTGAGCTGGGAGTGAGTGTCTCCACTGAAACCACAAACTCTGAAATATAGACTCCTGTGATCTGGGCTGTAAGAGCCACACTTAAGGTATCAAACGCATTTCACATGGGTGCCTGAAAGGCCATCAGAGAGGAACAGTTTTCACTGACAACTGATTTAGGCTGAATTTGAAGCACCGATCCAGAGCTAGAAAGCTCAGGAACCCAGCACCAATCCTCTGAGCTATTCTTTTCCCTCTAGAGTCACCTAATGGCAAGACAGCAACTTCCTTTTTTTTCAGCACTGTCCTGTGGGATTTACAGACTAATGCTGCAGAAACAGTCTCTTTCTCCTTACTTAGCTGCTATTTTCCAGCAATAAGCCATCTGCAGTCCCACTCAGAGAAAGGCAGAGATTTTTTCAAATGGTTTGTAGTTATTTTGGTCTATTTTTCACCTGTCAAAGGCTGAAATTCAGTGGGGTCTCTACATGAATAATACATTGATGGAATTCCAGTTAAATCTGTTAAAATATACAGACGTTTTAAAAAACCTTTACTGTATTATGAGCCATGAAAACGTAATTGTAACTATAATATCTGGCTGCAATCATGTTTTCTATTTGTTCAGTCTCCCAGTTGGTAAAATGGACTTAACTTATTAGTGGAGCGCCCAGCACCGGCATTATCAGACACTCTATTCAATTCACCACTGTCTTAATCAAGTAGTGGAGTCACAGCTGGTTATAGTTGTGAATTTGGCCCATTCTTTGTCCCCTCTCCCTTACCATTCATACCACTCAAAGTTGGATGGTTCATCGGCAGCAGCTTTTCAACTGAAGCAGGAGGCATCCGTAACAACTGAGCCAATAACAGCTGTGCAGCGTTTGTCTCAGTTGGTGGCCGCTCTTTGCATGTCTCACACCGACCATCAGGACTGAGAACGGCAATTAGATTCAAGCTCAGATACGAGTATAAACTTGGCCTACTTGGCAGGAACGCAGCCCCTGAGAGACTTCTGCAAGGAAGCTGGTTTTTGGTGGCAGAAAACAGAACTTTTAGCATTGACGTCCCTGTCGTGCTAGAAGTGCTGAAAACGTGAGCTGCCTTCAAACCTAGGTGTGAAATAAGTAAGACTGTGAGTGCAAAAATCAGGCAAGCAAGCAAGCAATGAGGGCAAAGGAGAGGAGGGAGCAAAGGCAGGGCAAACGTAGCTTGAGCATGGATATGTTGGTATTTATGAGATTACCAATAAGAACACCCCTATTTGTTGCCGCAGTTGAGTGAACAGCAGAAAAACACCCCAGCGAAGAAGCCATGGGCTGAATGGACCCTGATAAATCATGGTACTTAAGCATATGCTGACTTTACGCCCTTGAGTAACCCCACTGATTTCAGTGGGGCAACTCATAGGTTTAAAGGTAAGCACATGCTTAAATACCTAGTTGAATGGATGACCCAGAGTTTGTTCCTCATCGTTTTTGTTTTCACTGGTAAAAATGGTGCCGTTTTTACTTCAGTGTATGAGCTATCCTGCAGTCACCACACAGTGAAGAGAAGGCAGTTTCATTTTACCACAGAGTAAAAACCGCGCACCCCCTACATGGGACTGACTGTGACACGTTAACCTCATGGAAAAGTTGTATCTTGTCTCACTGCCCTGAAGAAGCAGCTTTGTGTACCTTGAAAGCTTCCTTCTCTCTCTCACCAATTCAGTAAAAGATATTATCTCACCCACATTCTTTCTCAGATTGGTGTGGGCACTTTGGAGAAGATAGTGTTCTGTGTCTAAATGGTAAATTCCTTCTCCAGAGCCATCTACCCAGCAGCCGTAATGAGCTATAGTGTCAGCGAAAATAAATTAGCTTCAGCTTCTGCTGAATTCAGGAGCTAAATCCCCAGTGATTAAAATGGGTTAAACAAATAAGCAGGATTTAAAAGAGATAAACAGAGCCATTAACCATCGTTAGCTGGCAATATCAGACACCAACATCTTGATCATTCACAGGGGATCCTACCAATCTTTTTCATCTTCAATACAATAGTTTTATGTAATATATTTGCTTATGAAATATTTTACATGGGTGAAAATCTACCCTCAATGTAGTCAAAGAGGTTTGGTGTAAATCAGTGTAAGCCCCTTGATTCCACTGAAGCTATGCCTGTTTACACTGCCTAAGAATCTGGCCATTGACATGCACTGTTTGGTCTATAATATCTTTCTTATTAGACTCATATCTTCCTTTAAGGGTGTTGCAACTGGAACCAAGGCAGCTGGGACTATAAAAATATTTAAAAGGGAACTGGATAAGTTCATGGTGGCTAAGTCCATAAATGGCTATTAGCCAGAAAGGGGTTAAGAATGGTGTCCCTAGCCTCTGTTTATCAGAGGATGGAGACGGATGGCAGGAGAGTGATCACTTGATCATTGCCTGTTAGGTTCACTCCCTCTGGGGCACCTGGCACTGGCCACTGTCGGTAGACAGATACTGGGCTGGATGGACCTCTGGTCTGACCCAGTACGGCCTTTCTTACGTTCTTCTTATGTATGTACTGAAATCCCTACTGAGCTCTGTTTGCAATAAAAAGCAAACAGAAGACATCCTGAATCTCCTCTGAGACCTTCCCTAAAGAAGGAAATGCTTGCCACGGAGCAGCAGCCATTCCAATTTGACTTACTCTCTCAGCTGACCAAATACAGTAAAAATAAAAGAAAGTGCTTTTTGGGGGGTAATGGCTATGTCTACACTTGCAAGTTAGTTCGAATTAAGGAAGCTTAATTCAAACTAACTTAAGCCTTGGCCACACTAGGCTTTCATTAGTTAGAATTAAGGGCTTCCTTAATTTGAACTAATAAATTTGATTGCTTAGTTCGAACTAACCCTTAATTTGAAATAGTTAGTTCGAATTAAGTCAATGTGGCCATATTAGTTTGAACTAACTGCTTAGTTCGAACTAACCGGCACATTGACCTTAATGCAATTGACTAATTCGAACTAAGCAAGTGACCTGCGTGGACATGGCTAGTTCGAACTACCATTCTAGTGGGGCCATGCTAGTTCAAATTAAGTTAATTCGAAATAACTAACATTAGTTTGAATTAGTTAGTTCGAATTAACTAATTCAAACTAGCTTTGGTAAGTGTAGACATAGCCATTGATTATAACCTTATTTATAGGGTATGTCTACACGGCATAGGGTATTTATACGGTTACCCTTATTTATAGGGTTGTCTACTCGGCATAGGGGTAAGGTATTTATAGGGTTAACCTTATTCTTACGGCATGTCTACATGACATCTGGGGAAAGCTTCCCAGCTTGGGTCCACAGACTTGTGTTAGTGGGGCTAGTGGGCTAAAAATAGTTGTGTAGATGTCGCAGCTCAGGTGGAACTTGGAACAAGCTGCAACATCCCCACAACTATTTCTAGCATGCTAGAGCAAGTCCCACTAGCCCTGTCCATGGACCTGCATTGACGGCTCATTCCCAGACCCGTGTAGATGTACCCACAGGCTCTGATCCTGCAGTCATTGGGGTAAACAGAGCGAGCCTCACCTAGGCCCCAGGACCTACATGCACGGCTGTGAGATGGTCTTGCACATCAATTTATATGTCAGCGTTGCTCATTCATTTTCAGATCTCACTCTCCTCCCCTGCCTGCAGTCCTTGGACTTCACAGCAATGGAAAATTTTACCTTCATGAGCTGATGACATCATAGCACCATGAGTCTCAAGTGTTTCAAGAAGCAGAGTCAGGATTGTCCTCACAAGGAAACTGAGGCACGGAGAGACTGAGTGACTTGCCCAAGATTAAATTAAGCAAGTCAGTGGCCAACAGAAGTCTCTGCAGCAAGTCTCTGAAGCACTATTTGACGCCCTTGCCTCTGGATAATGCCACAATGTGTAAGCCAGTAACATTGGAAAGGCCCCTGTGAGCACTCCTAGTGACATGGCACTGTGGAGTAGCTGGGAGCAAGGGTGGACTGACACTGTCCCCTCTTGTATACATTCAGCAGCACCCCGCCATGAGAGAGAGGGAGGGCGTCTTTGCTACAGCAGCAGCTGTTGTCACTAGCTACAGCCTCTGCTCTGCTGAAAGCCGCCCTAGCCAGCTGGGTAACCATGGAAGTGTCCACACCATGTTTACTCAGCCTGGCTCCTCACCTATCCAGTGTGCTGCTAATTGCGCCACCATTTGGATTCCCCAGACAGTCCTATTATGGGATTCCTCGTTGTATTTGTTAACCACTCAATCAGCTCTTTCTTTTGGGCTGAAAGCCCCTTTGAGATGTGCTGTTTGGGAGAGTTAGCAATCATGCTTGGTCGGCAGCAGGAGAGGCCCTTTGTGGCCTGACAACCCCCAGGGAAAGAGGTGGCTGAAGCCTCGGAATGTGAAACCACACAGTCCCTGGTTTTTTTCCCTTCTTGCACTGTGTCCTGATGGTTCCATCACCTGCCTCCCTTCTCTTTGCTCCTCTCTCACCTCTAATTCTACTTCATCAGCCCTTATTCCTCTTGCAGCCAGTCCCCATTATTGTCTTTTCCCCCTGCCGCTCTTCCTGCCCAGTTTGATCCTCTCTTCTCTTCATTCCTTCTGGCCTTGGGTCCCCTCCCCATCATCTCCTTAGCCTATTTTTTCACAGCGAATGTGCAGCTGTCACCTCCACACAAAATAATGTACCCCAGCTACAGACCATATCCTTAGCTGGTGTAAACTGAGGTAGCTTTGTCACTAGCTGTCATAGGCCTCACCAACCACAGGCTTCCCTGCACCCTGCGATGAGCACCTCACAGAAACAAAGCATCTAACTCTGCTCCCACAGAAATCAGGGGCATATCTCTTTATGGATTCAGTTGGTGCAAGATCAGATCCCAAACAGGATAACTGCTTCAACCCGAAAGAAGTTGTCCTGTCACACAATGCCATTGTATGACAGGAAGCTTCCCAGATTTGGTCTGGTGTTCCGCTGTGACTGCTCAGATTTCCACTTCTGACCCCCCAGTCACCCCACCTTGCCAGGTGACTACTCACTCCTGAGTCAGTCCACACCAGCCTTCTGTGTGTAATCGGTCCCAGGCAGTGAACGCACGCCCTCTGGCCGCTCAGGAGTCAGTCATCAAGCGAACACCTCCAGCCCCAGATACCACAGTTGGAACGTCTGTCTTACAAGGATTGGGATCCTTCCCCAACCACCATATATTCATGTCCATCCATTGAACACTGAAATGGATCGTGCCCAGCCTCCTTCATTCATGCCCTCTAAAGTGCACACAACTTTAGATAAAATAAACTCTAAGTTTATTTATTAAGATATGATTTTAAGTGCGTATATAGCAAATCAGCACTGGGTCGATTGATTGAGAGTAGGATCCTGGGCACTGAGGAAGATGACAAGCTCCATGGAGGTAACTGGATGGGACTAGTCTGGCATAGACCACTCTGGTGCTTGCAACTCTGGTGGCCACTTCCCTGAGCCACTTGCAGCAAAATCAGGCTCAGCCTCTTTTAACCCAGTTTTTGCCATCTGTCTGTCACATTCCCGTGCTTCTGTGTGGAAGCCACCAGGGATGGGGGATGCAGGGTGTACACAAAAATGAAGGAGAACCAGGTTCATTCTGGGATCATAAGAACATTTTTGAATAGCAGAAACAGATACAAAAGCTAATCAAGTGGCCTGTGAATACAGTGTGTTAGAGTTACAGGGGGGAGGGATCAGCAGTCCTGTCAGTGTTTTCTCTTCCTTTCCCCTCCAGCCTGGCCAGTGGAGAGCTACAAGGAGAAACCCGGGACCTGCCCTGGTTCTGCCCAGAGCTATTCCTGTCTGACACAACGGATCCCTTCGAATCATCAATGGTCCTGTTGTGGGGCAACAATCTTACATCCATATGTCCTGAAATGGGACCTTTGTATAAATGTGCCCATCAGAAAACCTTCCCAGCGCACGCAGAATGGTCAAATATATACCCAGCAACCACGAGCATGGACCAGAGGGTCTAACAAGGATGGATTGAATCCACCCAGAAAAGAGAGACCTTTAAAGCTTCTCAGATAGCCTCCTAGCAGCCTCGAAGTACACTCTCATTGTCAGCAAATGTGGGCTTTGTTGCAAGCACTCAGGGTACGTCTTACACTGGAGGCTCTGTTAAGTCGACTTAAAGTCGACCTTGTTACGTTGACTTAATGAGTCCACACTGAACACTTCAGTTGACTGCCAGCGTCCACACTGGCAGGTGCTAGGTCGATGGAGGAGTGGTGCTTTGTGGGTAGTTGTCCATTAATGCACCGGGGCCTGGAGGTCAATTAGGCCAACCTAAGGGCACACCCCTGTGCACACTGGCTTAAGTCGACTTAATAAGCGCCCAATGTGGATGCAGCGGTCTGTCCTTAAGTTGACCTAAGGCTCCCGTGTGGACGTACCCTCAGAGTGCAGGGACAGTGTCCAGTCACTAGTTGTCCCCTCTTTATACAGTTCCCTGCTCCCTTGGGGTCTGATTTACTTAGCAGCTGTGCATTTATCACTCAGTACAGCACACGGTACACTAAATGACTGACAGCTTTGTTAGCCAATCAGATGACAAAGAAATGCCCAGTCACTGTGCAGTTATTTCTCCATTACCAAGTTTCAAACAATGCTAGTCTCTCTACTCTGACTGGCTAGCATGCTGTTGTGATTGGCTTCTGTCTCCAGGACGTTTTAGCCTTTCATAAACCTTCACATCTCATGCCCTTTAAAGGAGGCAGAACATCTCCCAAATATCCATGAAAAGGAAGTAGAAAATCCAGGAGATCAAAAGGCAAAGAAAATGGGGCTGTGAAACTGCAAAAAGGAACTAAAAAACCCAAATGATTCATTTTCTTGCTTCCTCCCATCCCAGTGCCTCTTCCTTCCCTGCAGACCAGCCCAGGGTAACTGTCCTTGGAAAATCCGAACCCCTCTCTCCTGATTCAGTTTTGAAACACAATGTAAGGACAAATATCTGGTGGCTATTCTGGGAGAGAAGATGAGGGAGAGGGGCAGGTAGGAGGTAGGAAAAGAAGTAAATAGGAAGGGCAGGAGGAAAATGAGAAGGCAGAGGTGTGATGATGTTTGGGGAAGGGACAAAAGGGTTTTAAAGCATTTTCCGTTTCAGCCATCCCTCCTTCCTTTTTTTCCCCATTTACTTACAATTCGTAAATCTCAGCATAATCATTGCTGGAGGGCCTTTGCTCAGGAGCAGGAACCTTGGAACAAAAACAAAATTAAGTTAGCAAAATCAAGTTAAGTTGTTCCTGCTAACTTGGTAATAAGCATTCCATGGGCTAATAAACTCCTCAGACTCTTTGCCATCAACCAGTCTTGGAGTTTATTCAGTCCAGATTACCTCATAAACAGGAAACTACCGTCATGCCCAGGAGTGAAAATGTGGCCCATAAAGTACTAAGAAATCTCTGTCAGGAAGAAAATCGTAAGACCATGTATTAATGGCAAACGGATTTGTTTTCGAATCCAGTGTGTGTGTGTGGAAACATACGTCTAAATATTCGGCATCATTGGCCAGTCCTCATGATGTATCTTTCCCGTGAATGGAGTAAGAAACCTTCAAATCAGCTGACTACTGAAAGAATTGCAAGGAAAATGATCAATGACAGCATTATACGAATTGTAGGTCTTTCCCTCCCTTTATCAACATTTAGCTTTCTTCTGGGCTTGTTTCCGAAGCTCCTAGAGATACACCTGCCTAATTATTAACCCCATCAGTAAAAACACCACCATATGCATGTGCAAGTTTAGTATCCAGCGGAACGAGCCAAAGAGAATGGGACAATTCTACCCAGGATAAACTAACACGGATCTCAAAAGACAAATACTGGCACCTCACAAAGACATGGTAGCCATCCTACACTAAACGTAAGAAATTCCTCTGCAGATGATTTCAGAGTATCAGACCATCCAAACATTAGTGCTGAATAACTGCCAGTCCCTTTCACTGGTTACACTTGGGTGACAAGTGCTATAGCAGTGTGAAGTGTTATTACAATGATGCTAAACCTAGGAAGATATTGGTCAAAGCACTAGACTGCAAGTCAAGAGTTTGGGATTCTTTTCTCAGCGAGGGAGGCTGTGCGTTTGCTCTGCTCTCATTGATTAAAACTGCTTTTCTGTCTCAATTTCCCCTTCTCTAAAAAGTGAGTAATAAAAGTTGCCTGTCACAGGGGTGCTGTGAAGTATTAATCAATGTGACGAAAGTGCTTGGAAATATTCAGATGAAAAGCATTACATGAGAGCAAAATATTGTATTATGGCCAATTTATGTTCCCATAGCAATCCATGGAAAGATTCGACTAAAAGCAGGAGTGGGCCAGTTAGTGTATGTGCAATCTACCGTACAAGGAAAGAGCTGGAAGAAAGCTGGGGCACCACTCCTGTAGTTTGTTACCGATCAGTTCTTTAGTTCTCATTGGTTAGATGGGGGTTTCCCAAAGTCTGTGTCTGAGAATTTTGAAATGCAGAAGTCTGGATACTTGGCTGATAGTATTCATATCACAGTAATGCCAAGATGTCCCCAACCTTGATTGGAGTCTTGTTCTAAGAACTACCAACACAGATGAAAAGACAGTTCCTGAAAAACATATGCCAAAGGCAGCCAAGTGCACTAACGATGCCAGCTGAAACTTTCCTCAATGTCAGGATGATGGAAAGTATGAAACAAAAGATATATGTGATGGTCTACTCTCTTTCCTAAAGAGAAAACTTGCCATAATCTCTCATCCTGGGTGCACCTCCCTGCCTGCAGAGCCCAATAAAACTGCTCCCACAGAATTCCTGTCCCTTTCAGGCTTGTGGAGAAAGGGACCTGCGAAATAAGTTTGAGAAGCTGAGCGGAGAGCTACATAGCAGTAGCTGCACATGGGTTTGCTGATCTAAGCTAGTTTGACCTGAGAAAGCTCAAGAGTGGTGCAGACAGCACATCATGGACCCTGGTAAGTACTTGCTTTGCAAGCCTGCATTGTAGACCATGCTGTACCGTCTTCATTGCTTTCCTTTCCTGCAGTAGCCAGTGCATGGCTTTTGCGGTGTGGACCTGCTCCGAGTTGAAACTGCCTCTGTGGCGTTCTTGTTGTTGAGTTGACTGAAAGTGTTTTGGCTGATAACAGCCAGCACACGCTCTGTGTGTTGCATATAACAGGCACTGCTTGTGTGTCAGTTCTGTTCTGATTTATATGAGAAGTGCAATTAATTAACTGATATATAAATGAGACCAAACTCATCCCCACCACCTCTGTCATCATCAGTGAATAATAATCACATCTTAAGAACATAAGAACGGCCAGACTGGGTCAGACCAATGGTTTATCTAAGCCCAGTATCTTATCTTCTAACAGTGGCCAATGTCAGGTGCTTCAGAGAGAATAAACAGAATAGGTAAGTATCAAGTGATCCATCTCATTGCCCATTCTCAGCTTCTGGCAAACAGCAATTTTTGCCTATTCTGGCTACTAGCCATTGATGGACCTCCCCTCCATGAATTTATCTAGTTCTTTTTTGAATCCCCATTATAGTGTTGGCCTCCACAACATCCTGCAGCAAGGCATTCCACAGGTTGACTGCATTGGGTGAAGAAACACTGCCTTTTGTTCATTTAAAACCTGCTGCCTATTAATTTCATTTGGTGACCTCCTAGTTCTTGGTTATGAGAGGAGTAAATAACATTTCCTTATTTACTTTCTCCACACCAGTCATGATTTTATAGACCTCTATCATATCCCACCTTTGTTATCTTTTTTCTAAGCTGAAAAGTCCCAGTTTTATTAATCTCACTTCATATGGAAACTGTTCCATATCCCAGATCATTTCAGTTACACTTTAGTGTACCTTTTTCAATTCCAATATGCCTTTTTTGAGATGGGGCGACAAGATCTGAACTCAGTATTTAACCTGCGGGCTCATGGTGGATTTATAGAAAGGCAATATAATATTTTCTGTACTGTTTTCCAATATGCATTACTTTGCATTTATCAACATTGAATTTCATCTGCCATTTTGTTACCCAGTTTTGTGAGATCAGTTTGTAATTCATCACAGTTTGCTTTAGACTTAACTATCTTGAGTGGTTTGTATCATCTGGTATTTTTGCCACCTCACTGTTTACCCCTTTTTCCAGATCATTTATGAATATGCTGAACAGCACTGGTCCCAGTACAGACCCCTGGGGGATACCACTATTTATCTTGCTCTATTCTGAAAACTGTTATTCCTACCCTTTGTTTTCTACCTTTTAACCTGTTTCCTTCTTATCTCATGACAGCTTACTTTTCTTAAGAGCCTTTGGTGAGGAACCTAGCCAAAGGTTTTCTGAAAATCTAAGTACACTGGATCCAATGGGTCACCCTTGTCCACGTGTTTACTGGCCTCTTCAAAGAATTCTAGTAGATTGGTGAGGCATGATTTCCTTTTAAAAAACTCAAGAATACTGAAGGCTACTGACATAAAACGTGTGTGACTAATACTATTTTATAGCACCACTCTTAGCACTCTGTGGGTGGAAGCCCAGCTTTCTCTTAAGTTCCCATGCATGGAGACCAAGTTAATTTATATGAGCTTATGTGGGACTGGGCATTATTTACATGCCATGTCAAAGTGATTTAAACAATCCCCTTTGTGCATTTTAATGCCACATATTTTCATTTCATAATATTTGTCATTTTATATAAATAAAACCTGGAGTCTAACTATCCATGCTTCTTTTATGCTTCTCAACAAAGAAACAGCCAACCTGGTGCTCTGAGAAAGAGTAAACTACAATGCTGCCCCATGCATGACATAGGACAGTGGTTCCCAACCTATGGTCCGTGGACCACTGTGGTCCGGGAGGATACTGCAGGTGGTCCATGGGGTGAGGGGGTGGGGGTGGGGGTGGGGGAGGTTGAGAAGATAATTACTGCAGGTAAATGTACTGTGATGAGTGCAATATGTTTGTGAGTGAACATAATAAATTATTAGAAATAGCTTCATTTTAATACCCTTGAGATCTAAGTTTGCCTCCCATAAGACATAGGCTATGTTAAAAATGTTTAAAATGGCTTGCTTAGATGGTGGTCCGCATAAAGGAAAAGGTTGGGAACCACTGACATAGGAAATATTTTTACCAGTGAATTGAAAGATCAGGACTTCACAGAACAGGTGCCTTAGCTGAAGCTCCTGTGGTACTGATAAACGAAGAAGTTGTTAACATCACCCATGCATCAGTCGCTACAACCAGGGATTTAGAGGGCCAGAGTTCTGGGCACAGAGTGAAACTGGCAAAGGGCATAAGCACCGCTGTGGAGGCTGGTTGTTTTCCATGTGAAGGAGAATGTAATCTATTGCTGTTTGCTGGTGGAGTGTAATTGAGTCAAGAGCCCATTGATGCCCTGTGCAGCTCTGGTTGTCGATGTGGCTCCTGATTTCTGAGTGCTCGTGAGGGTAGCTCCTTTCTCACATCTCTTGTGCTGATTTGTTTCAGGGGAAGTGGGTGGTTTATCCCAATGGGATGAAAATGGTCCTGTTCCTTTGGAACACTCCTTCCCAAAGATGTAGCCCCATTCTTGCATCTCCAGCTCTGGGGAATCAAAGAAGAACACCTTAGGGGACAGATCTGTCCAAGAATGGTCTCTGCTGTTCCATAATTGTTTGTGCCTCCCTTCCTTCTTGAATGTCCTGCCCTCACCTCACTCAGATAGCGAATAGCTGAGGAAAACTCTGCTGAGGTCCCCTGTCTTTGCAAGAGATGATTTAGTGTCAGCCATCTGATCCTTTTCTAAGGAGTCATTTAAAGTGTATCTGAGTGTGTTAAATCAGGGAAGGAATCCTGCCCTAAAACAGCTGATTGTAAATCCTGGCAGTCACAGAAGACCCATTATGGTAGCTGCTGCTTTCCCTCCCTTCCCCCCACCCACCACTTCTTCTTAACTCAGAAGCATCAGATTACACCGCCTCATGAAAGATGATCTGTCCATCCACACTGAGCATCATTTCCCATACCTGAGTGCCTCATTGTAACATAACTCCAGAGCCTCCATGTGACCCAAAGCCATGAGACACTGATTCTGTAGGAAATCAGCACTGTCATTATTTCTGGAGTGCTTTTCCTCACCCCCTGCTGCATGTCCTCATTTGCACCTCAGGTTTCAGGGTCAGAACCAATGTTCCCTCTAAGGTTTGGTGGCTTGTGTGCAAAATTTTCAAGCCGTGTGCAAAACTTTTTCTGAATAAAAGTTTTGTGTAAACTCACACGACAGAAATTATAGGCATTAATTGAAGTTAAAGTAATGGTAAATAGAATTAATTAATTGTGTTTAATTGAATTTGAATGAATTTTGAATTGAAATTTAATTTTTAGAAAGGTTTTTATTTAAAATTAATTTTTTTAAAGTTTTTTTTAAAAAAGGAAGGAAGGAAGGAAGGAAGGAAGGAAGGAAGGAAGGAAGGAAGAGAAAAAGAGAGAAGGAAGGAAGAGAGAGAGAGAAAAAGGAAGGAAGAGAAAAAGAAAGAGAAAAGGAAAGAAGAGGAAAGAAGGAAGAGAAAGAAGAAAGAGGAAGAGAAAGAAAGAAAAAAGGAAAGAAAAAGGAAGACAAAGAAGGAAAAAAGAGAAAGGAAGAGAAAGAGAGGAAGAAAGAAAAAAGAAGGCAGGCAAAGAAGAGAAAGAAGGAAAGAAAAAGGAAAGCAAAGGAGAGAAAGAAGGAAAGAAAAAGGAAGGGAGAAAGATAAAAGAGAGAAGGAAGGAAGAGAAAGGGAGAGAAAGAAGGAAGGAAGAGAAAGGAAGAGAAAGAAGGAAGAAAAAGAAGAAAAGAAGAAAGGGGAAGGAAAGAAGAGAAGGAAGAGAAAGGAAGGAAGGAAGCAAAGAAAGAGAGAAAGAAGGAAAGAAGAGGAAACAGGAAGAGAAAGAAAGAAAGAAAGAAAGAAAGAGGAAGAAAAGAAGAGAAAGAAAAAGGAAGACAAATAAGGAAAAGAGAAAGAAGGAAGAGAAGGAGAGGGAGGAAGAAAGAAAAAAGAAGGCAGGCAAAGAAAGAAAGAAAGAAAGAAAGAAAGAAAGAAAGAAAGAAGCCAAGGCCGCTGGCGGGGGAGGACCCTACTGCGGCCCTGGGAAGCCGCCGGTGGGGCGGAGAAGACCCCAGCCCCAGAGGCTGATCCCAGCCCCGTGCTGGGAGGCCGAGGCCGTAGATTAGCCTGGTCCTGACCCCGGGCTGGGAAGTTGAGGCGGTCGGCGGGTGGGACCCCGGGAGCCTGCTGCGGCCGCAGCCACCCCCCTGCCCCGGCCGCGTGGGGCAGGCAGGCAGGCCCATGCTCCGGACCCTAGCCTGAGCCTGCCTGTCCCACCCTGGAGGTGGGGAGGGCCAGCCCAGAGGCTGGGCGCAGGCCAGGTGTGCCGCTGCAGAGCAGCTCTCCCAGGGGTTGGAGGGAGCAGCGGGGGCTGCCGGGCTGCGCGGGGGTCCCTTACTGCTGCGCGGGGGGTGCGACGGCCACTGTGCGGCCGTGCACCTGCACAGCTTAGAGGGAACACTGGTCAGAACCTCAGGTGATGTAAATTAGTGTAGCTCCATTGAAATCAACAGAGTGACACATGCTGAGAAGTTGCCTACCCTGACCCCCCCACTTGATATCTTTCAAACAGTTATTTACATCAGCAGAGAATTAGTTGAAAAATGAAAAACAATTTTTGGATTTTTTTTAAATTTGGAAGATTGTTTTCAAGTGTTTCACAAGGACTCAATTTTAATATAGATATATATTTTTAAATGCGTAAACTTTCTATTTTTAAATATGTTTTTGCTGAAAACATTAGTAAAATGGTTATTGAAAGTTCTTGCTGGTAAAGGAAAAATGCATAGTGAGTTTGCTTTTTTTTTTAAGGCACAGTTTTCACAAAATTTTTTTTTTGAAATCCACAAATTTCAATCATGTTGACAATTTTTTTTTGGCAATAATGCACACACACCTCCTCCCACTAAACCAGGCCATTTTCAATGACAAAAACCATTGTATATATTTTCATTATGCACACACGGTCCTAGATAAGCTATATTGGCCACCTCTTATTATCAGAAGGGCCCCCCCCAGCTTGGAGCCTCAGCACCCCATTGCTGTGGAGCTCCCCAGCCTGGAGTCCTGCCCCACCCACCATGGCAGCCTGGGGGCAGGTCAGCACTGGGAGGGCTCTCTGCCCTCCTGCCCAGACCCAGGTGTTCTCCCTCCAGCCGGGGGCGGAGCCGGTTGGAACATGGTGCGGCTTGCATGGGATGGGGCAGGAGCATGTAGCCAGCCTCCTGCCCCAGGGCCCCACTCCCCAGTGCTCCCCCCCAAGCCCCACTGGTGCTGAGTGAGGTGGCAGGGGGGCGGGGGGGGGACAGGATGGATCACACAGGGGCCTTAGGGTCTGGAGCCAGGGGGCCTCCCTTAGGCCAGGGTCCGGGGCTTCAGCCTTCTGGCACTGATCAGAAGAGATATGAGCCACTATGGATTCACATGATAAAGTGTTCACAGATGATCATTTCAGCCTTCATAGTGTTCTCTTGGGTGCATTGTCTGTCATAGGACCTAGCAGAGATGAACAAAACAAAAGTAACCAGAAAGGAACTGGTGATCTTCTGGGCAGGAGAGATCACTGATATCTCTGATTATGGAAACTGATCACTGCATTTTTCAGATCAACTACCCAGTCAGTCATTTTAATAGGTTACTTTAAAAAGTAAGTTTAAAATACCCTTACATCTGTCCATCCATCTTTGCAGAGCAAATATTCACATGCTGTTTAAAGGAGCCAAACACTGGCTTTTGGAATATCACTCAAGGTGAGTGGAGCAGGCACCAAACCTTAAAACGATAACCTAATAGTTCTCCTGAACCTTGGAAACATTTTACTGTAATTATTTCTGACAGCTAATATTGTGTTTCATCTGGTACACGTCTACTTTTAAAGAAGATCTGATTTAATAATGAAAAAAATCTATTTGAAAATACAAATGCTCAAATCCCCACAAATATTATTTGCAATGAATCATTCAGCTAGCTTCAGTCTAAACCCCAGATAGACTTCACGCTGCATTTGGGTCTAAGAGGAAGCTCTGCATTTGTGCTGTTTTTAGCAACAACTGAATGTGACAAGCAGAGGAAACAAACAACATCCTTCTTCTTTTCCAATTTTGCTCTTTTTAGAAAGGTCAGAGAAGTGAGAGTTCAGAATCTAAAAGGCAACTCATGTAGGAATGAACAGCACACACACACACACACGGCAAAAAATGTGGGAAATTCCCTAAGTGGATAACAGAAGGATCAATTTAAAAATGCTACCCTGGAACAAATGGGCAGCTCAGAAGCATTAGGAATTGTATGCCAAAGTCAGTTCTTCTTTCGTACAAGCCTCTCCCATGTGTACAGTGGACCGCTTATTTAATTTTTTTCCTGCTTTTTCAATAAAACCAACCTTGGGATTTTTACAAGGTCTCTTAGAACCTTGAAATCCATGAACCCCCTGAAGTTTGGAGGCCAAACAAAATGAGAATCAAACCTACATTAACTCCCACCCAAGTGTGGTGACTGCACCAACATGCCCCCCCTCCCCCCACACCAGTTCCAGCTGACATGGTTTGCAGTCAATTGTCCCCCACCTTCCAACGCACACTGGAGTTACCCATCTTCAATTAAATTCATACACTATTAAAGGAATAAATGCAGAGTTTTTGCTCCTTAAAAATAAATGTTCATAGCTGGTGAAGTAATGTCACTATTTACCTGAACCTTTTCCAGCTTGTATATTATTACACACTTCTGAAAGATGCCATGTGCCTGTCTGCATGTTTGTTTAATGACCTGGGAATCACTCAAGGATACAAGTCTTTCCTGTGGCCCAGTGCTGTGCTGGAGACCTGCCGTGTCAAAGAAACACTGCAGGCTTTCATGGCACGTAGGGTCTTCAGGTCATGCCTACTCTGCAGCTGCTCACATGTGTCCACCTCTGTCATCAGCTTGGGAGAAGATAACGTGGACACACAAGAAAAGCTAAAATTGCCAGAGAGAGACAGTCACAGAAATCAGCAGAGTGGAGGCAGGCAGGCAGTGTGAGAGAGATACAGGCATCTCCAATGACGAGGGGGGATGTTGGCCAGACAGGGCTTGTGCACACTACAGCGTTATCGTGTGGTAAGGAGCTTTACCGCGCGAGAAGGCTGGGAGCGTACACACTACAATCTTGCTTGTTGCGCTGCAACAGCCCTCTTGCTGCGCAACAGGTAAACCACCTAAAGGGGCGTGGTTAGGCTTACCATGGAGCAGCTGTTCCGCGGTAGAGCGAGTGTGTACGTTCCTTGCACTTTTGACACCCTCTGGAAATGTCCCAGAGTGCCAATCCAGCCCACTCTGGGACACCGGAGCTGCCACAGGAGCCCCCAAGCACGGGCAGCTTGAGTCGAGCTGCTTGGGAGCCGCCTGACTGGGGCCAGGGCTCCAGCCACCGAGAGCGCCGGCTTCTCGGTGGCAGCGTAGCCCCGGTCCCGGAGAAGCCCCACGGGAGCAGGGCTCAAGCTGTCAGTGGCTTCGGAGCCCCAGCCCTGGGGAAGCCCCACTGCCATAGAGCTCTGCTGCCACTTGTGGCTTGAGCCCTGCTCCCGGGGGAACATCCCCCCAGTGGGGCTCCAGCGGGGCAGGACAGCCCCAGGGAACCCCCCAGGCAGCCCTACAGACCTACAGCCCAAGGGCTGGTTGCAGCAGTGCATAGTGGGATAGGTGCCCACCATGCACTGCTCTTTGTAACAAAAATTCAAAGGAGCGTGTGAACGCTCCTTTTCATTACAAGGAGCGCTGTGTGGATGGGGGAAAGTGTTATAGTTATAACGCTTGCTTGTCCCGCAACAACTTATTGCGGGTCAAGTCCGTAGTGTGTACATAGCCTGAGACAGACAGACAATGGAGAGAATCGCTCCTGTAATTCCTTGGCTTAGCAGCAAGGGTCAATGTTCTTAGCACTTTATGCTTTGCCTGGTGCAATTACCTCCTTGTTTGACAAGACGGGCTTCGTTACTCTCGTGTCCATGTGTCATGGCGAAGCTGGGCCAGAGACCTTATCCCTCAACAACGGTTACAAATCTATAAGTGTCTCCAGCATGCCGAATTAGTTCAGCTGCATTCAGTGCACCTGACTGGGAAGAGAGAGGCTTTCCTCCATCTGAGGTACCATCAGGCAATTATTTGTTCCCTTGCACAAGTCAGAGCAGCTTCATGGTTGCTCTATCTTGCACCAACAGCAGCAGCCCCATAGGGCCGCTCCACTCATCCAAAGCTGCCGTGGTGCGGTACTTGTCACCCAGAGACACAGCCCACCCCAGAATGCATACTATGCTGGGACGGCCCAGAGCAGAGGGCCGAGAGCTAACGTTTGCCTGACATTACCACCTTTACTTCTGCACTGCAGCTGGTGGTGGTGCTGCTGCCTTCCCAGCTGAATGCCTGGGCAGCAGCTGTTGCTTTCCTGCCACTCAACTTCAGGCAACACTTCTGCCAGTGGCAATGCAGAGTAAGGGCGGTAGAACCAAGTCCTCCTTATAGGTTTGTGACCCTTTTGGGGGGCTGGGTCCCTAGTCTGAGAAACACTGTGGAGAAATCACACATTTCTGGTGAGTTGGTTGCAGCATGAATAGCAAATTTCACAAATGTGCCTCCAGAGCTGTACAAAGGGGCCGGAGAAGGGTCAAGGCAGGGTCAGGCCTGAAACCTACAAAGAGAAAAGTAATTAGATCACCTTAGGGCAAATCCCAAAGTCAAAGGGGTGGGGGCTGCCTAACAAAAGGCTGAGTTAAAACAGAGCCCAAACTTTACTGCATGTAAGAGATTAAATTCAACCTCCAGAGAGAATTACTCTTTTCACCTACTGCAAACTGATAACCCTCAAACTGCCCTCAGCCCCCTGTCTGGGCCTGCTGTGCATTTACTATGAACCAGAACCTCAAACCTAGCACCCTGCACTCATATGAACAGGGAGATTTTGCATTGGAACCACCACGGAATTGCAGTTTGTGTGAGCGTGGGAGTGTTTACCTGAAGTGGCCAGTGGCCTGGGATGGACTGGAGGTGGAGGTTGGAGGGGGGGGGGAGATCAGGCTAAATGCTGGATTCAGACTTTTAGGGTGTATATTGTCATGATGGACTTTGATGTCTTTTATACCCCCTAGATGATTGCCCTGGTGCTGAGTCACATAGGAAAGGAGAGAAGAGAACAGCTTCTGAACTGTTGGTGTTTTTCTGAGACACCAAGCCAATAACGGCGTTGAACATTGGTTCATGATATGAGGAACACAGCTGATTCTGAGGCAGGGCCAATCCCTTTACAAATGGAGAGTCAGACAAAACATGGGTTTGTTCTGTTGCTATTTGGGATCTCCACCCAAAACACACAGACTTCGCTCTACACAGAGCATGGGGTGTATAAGATTGTATGCTGCAGCAGGGCAGGATCTAATGACGCCTATCACTGCCAGGACACTGTAGTTAATTAAAAGACCCTCCTGTAAAAAGCAAAATGCCCATTACAATGGCATGAAGCTGGGCAGGAAGGAAAGACACCAGTGAACTGAATTTGGTGCGGGGTGAGGGAAGATTTATTTTCTAAACAGAATGGAATCCCTTTTTGTGGAATGGGTTGGGATTTGAGTTCCCAAAGCTACCCCAAGCCCTAGTAGAGTTAAAGTATGTAGAGTTTTCAATGTCCAGAAATTAGAGTAACCCAAAACTTAGAATTCTGGGTCAGGACATTGAGCACTGCTTCTTAGCAATATCTAGCCCCTTTCACCTTTATAAGCACTGTACACACATCCTCCCCACAGTCCCGTTAAATATTATTATCCCCAAGGTATAATTCCAATAGATCTAGTAACGTGCTTGATTTCAGAATCAGTTTATGTAACTGCCTCTCCTCGATAGCCCCTCCATCCCGGAGATTGGTGATATGTTCACAGTTTGTCACCAGTCCCCACTCTGGGCATGATCCGACTCCCATTGGTACGTCCACACTGAAGCCTTAGGTCGACTTAAGGAAGGTTAAGTCAACCTACAGACTCCTGCATCCACACTGGGCTTTTATTAAGTCGACTTAAGTGCTTCCTTAAATCGACTTAATAACACCACCTCTTAAGGTCGACCTAAGGCTTAAATTGACCTTATTAAGTCGACTTAATCCAATGTAGATGGGGAATAGCCCTTAAGTCGACCTCCTGGCCCCCTCGCAGAGTTCCTGGCCACTTCTCCATTGACCTAGCACCTGCCACAGGGGACGCAGGGCTGTGGACTCTCTAAGTCGACTTAATAAGGTCGACGTTAGGTCGACTTAAAGTCGCCCGTGGTTTAGTTGACTTAACAGAGCCTCCAGTGTAGACGTACCCATTGAGCCAGTGGAAGGATTCAATGGGAGCTGGATCGTCCCAGTGGTGGGCACACTCACCTTTGGAGTGCCCCCTGTGCATAATGAGGCCAGTATCCTCAGATCCAGTGCCTCTTGCTGGCCATCTGCCCTGATTCCAAATCTTCTGCAGCTCTGCCCTCCACCCATGCCACATGCAGTTCAAACCCCTTCTGAGGTAACTAAATGTCCAACTCAAAGTCCAAAATTCAAACTAATAATCCTTCCGCTCCTCCCAGGCTCCACAAAGCTCTCCATTCTGGGCCCGTTCTCTTGGCCCCTGGAGAGCTTGTCTCATCTTGCTTCTTCTCCAGAAAGATTCTCCTATTGGCTCCCTTTCCCCAGAAATGCTTGTTCCCTGAGAGTCTCAGACAGCCTTCCTGGGGCCTGTCCTAGACAGGCACCCTGGCTCCTCTCTGCTTTCTCACCTTAGTGCCCCAGCTCTCTTTCAGTGCCTGCTGCACCACCACAACTGGGGACAGTTTCTAATTAAGCCCCATTACACTTGGTTGGGGTCACTAATTAACCTACATGTTGCCAGCTTATCGCTGATGCTGAGGGATGGCTGCTAACTCATACGTAAGGCTGAGTCCAGCTCACCACACAGGGCTACCCCACAGCCCAGGGCTGGCCCTTTGATTGCAAAACTCCTTACGGGTCAGCCCCATCCTCTGTTTATCCTAACACAGTGTGAGCAGTATACACTAGATCTGTACTGCCATTAATAGCTTACTGCACAATGTGTGATCCACAAACCAATGCTCTTGGATGTGCACTGGGGCCATTTCTGCACTCAAACATTCGTGCATGGCTGACATTGACTCGGATGGGACCACTGGGCAGAACATCAGCCCTCTTTGTTTTCAAACAGGGCTCTTTTAATTGCCTGAATGTGGGCAATGGCTTTAATCAGGTCTTTGCAGTTTCAGCCCTGATGGGAGTCATTACTTAGCATCAAAAGGACAGAGTGACAGAAGAATCGAAGATCCAGTTCCAACAAACAGAGGTCGGTAAACCTGTTTTGTATGCCTTGTTGGCGCCTACATATGGAATTCGTGAGTCGCTCAAGCACACGCCATCATCACTAGAGCTATTAGGTTGCAGCAATCTGCCCCTTCAGTGGCTGCTGTGGTGGGGTCTTTCACTGCTGAGGTTGTGAGTCAAGTTAGTCCATCCTCCACCGCCCGGCCTGTCAGGCATGCTAAAGCAGCCACCGATTGGCCAGCGTTCCAGTCAATTGCAGAAGAATTCAGACAGGTGGGGAGTGAGCATACATTGGTGTAGTGCAGTGGGGATACAGACAGTATCAGCTTTTGTAACTCATCCAGAACTGACGGGGCAATGTCATGACAGAAAGGGGCAATGTTCCAGTGGTATCACTAACCCCTGGAGTGAGTGGATGCTGACCCCTGCCATGTGACAAGCTCATTAATCTTCTGACATTGACTCAGGTCAGTCACCGGTAGTCTGCAGATAAAGCTTTGTCCATAGTTGACTGATACAGTTGCTGTCTGGAGCCTTGTATGAAGCACTGCTGTGTTATGCCAGATAGCGGAGTGCTCAACGTCCTGTGGAGCAGGCTGTATGCTTTGTCACAAGCAATGTCACATACAAGGCTCCAGTCAGGACAAATTCCATTGAGAAGTGGTGCCAAGAGGAGAAACAACAAGCAAATATATTAATGCCATTTAAAGATTAGCTGATATCAGGTACAGTTCCTGGATTGTGCCACATGCTAACTCACGAGGCAAGGAATTGAGATAAGGGATCCCTGAACACTTTTATAAGGAGTGGGTGTCTCTGTGGTGGTCAGTTTTCCTAGTGGCAACCTGACCTCATCATTGATTATCCTGGGGCAGAGAACCTGATCATGACATTGTGGTTATTTGGCACAGGCCCAAAGATTCTCTGCGGAAGTGGACAGTGCCTGAGTAGGCAAAGAGCTTTTTTGTCCTGGAACTGTTACCTTTCCCCGGAAGCCACACCCTTCATTTCAGTGAGGGGTTCGGATTACATGTGGAATCGCTGCCATTTTAAAAGGCAGGTGTTTATTAAGGAAAACTGCCACAAACAAATAGGCTTCCCCATAGCAGTTCCAGCACCATCCCTGTTATTTCCCAGACACACCACACCTGGATCTGTATGCTCGACAAAGAGACATCTAGCCACTGAATCTCATACTGCAAGTAAAGACATCATTACTGTTTGGACACAGGGGTACTTGGCACATAGCCCTTCTCACAAATAAATGCACCACATGTACATTACAATCTAGCTGACAGTCCCATGAAGGAAAATAATCCTGCTTCCACTCCTTATTTGCTGTGATACTTCACCATGACAATAGAATGTGGATCCACGCCCCAGGGTATGTATAGACAACACAGTTGGCGCATTAGCCTATTCATGCAGCTTTCATACACAGGGGATGTTTCTGACTTCTTTGCAAGGGAGTTTGCTTGCATTATCAGTGATAGATGTGATAGGGGCTAGGCAGCTGTGGTACAATATGTGGCCTGTGCCTTCCTAGGGTTACGACTAAGTCATAAAGAGTAGTTGCCATGCACACAAAGCAAACCAGTAAAAGAGAGTTAAACATCCTCATTCCACTTCCTTCCCTTTGGCTTTGTCTGTGTCAGCTTTTTACACTATTTCCCACTTTTCAGCTTCACCATGGTAGCAATGGTCAGAACCCAAGCAGAGAGAAGGCTTCGTACATCAGGATCGCTGGCCCCATGACCTGCTGAGTGTCATCACAAAACTAGCTCTCCGGCCATAGGGGAGGAATGGATTTCTCCAGCTGACCCATTGGGGTCTAAAGAGCAGTGGGGTGAACACCCTCCAGAAACCCTGTGCTGCCAGACCAATTTTTTAAACTTGGGGAGCCTAACTCAGGGTCCTGGAACCAGCAATTTGGTACCTGAAATGGGATGTGGGCCTTTCAGCTCATGCGGAAATGTATGCATATTGGAATCTGGAAACTGGACTGTTCCCCTTTAAAGTATACACTGCACTGGATCTCCATTCATCCGGAGAGCTGCAAAGAATGACAGCAATCCAAAGAATGTGTAAAAGTGAGCACTCCTGTTTAGTATCCACATCAGCTAGCTTAGTCCAGATTGCAGACACAAACTAAAACAGCCTCCGCTGCTGTAGCCTTGCTCAGGACAGCTCTCCCAGAAAGCACTGATCACTGCCTTCTCACAGTCTACATGCAGAGTCACAGAAGCCTCCAGTGACATTTAATGAGCAAAGCTATTAGAGCACTCCCTGCTTGAAGTAAAATGAGCATCCAATGCCAAACTTGGCTCTCCCCTAAGTGAGCTGCTGACCCATCTCAATAGGCTATCCCACTCAGTCAGGTACTTTGTGGGCACACTTTGTGGGTACGAGCAGGGCAGGGAATGGGGAAGGGGTGGCTGACGGAGGTGAACTACTTTCCAGGTTGCTTCCTGTCATGCCTGTGCAGGTGCATTTTAGAAAGCGTTAGTGGCACATGATTTCTGGTGCCAAGAGTTTTATCTGTGACGGAAGAGATGAGCAAAAGCCCAGGAGCTTCAGAAGACACTTCACTATAGGAATGCATTGAGGGAATGCTGTGTTTTCTGCCAACAGTGTTGGCGGGGGAACTTCATGGGAAGAGTTATGCCGCCAATGATCCTGCTCTGGAACAAAGCTCTTCCATGAAACATTAAATGCCAGGAAAAGAGCCCGTTCCAACACACACTCTTGCAGAAAGGCAATGAGCATCTTTGAAGGAGGAGCCTGGGCAAAAAGTTCTGCCTCCAGAAGCGATGAGCTATTGACTAAAGAATGTTCCAGAAATCACCTACCTTTCTACCACAATCATTCTGTGTAGAGAACCTCATCCAGTTACTGAGCAGGCCTATTAGTGTTGAACTTTGAGTGATGGCAGGGTTGCATCCAGATGGACATGGATACAAGCTTGCTCATGAACTAGAAAGCTCCAGCCAAGGGATAATAGCTGTGATCAGCTAGCACCTCATAAAAGTTTACAGTAATCATTTTGAAAGACTTGACTGCATGCTCTATATTTTTTGGGAAGAATATAAAATGTCCCTACCAGATTATCCATATATCCAGCTCACCAATCAGAGAATGCCCTGGGAACATCCATGCATATGAATTTGCCGTTAGTTTTAGAATAAAGCCTGTGGTTATAGCAAAGAAGCAAAGGATTAAATGAAGGGAGGGAGGTAGCAGCAGAATGATTCTGAGGTTTTCTCTTGGTGATGAAAGTTAAGAGATTACTTCTGAAACTGAAGCTCTGGAATTGAACCAGTTATTTGGATTCACTTTCTTTTCCCAACAGATTTCACATTCTGTCTTCAGTTACCCTCCTCAGATGACAACAGGAGGTTTATCTAGAAGCAGAATTTGGCCCTAGATTTTCAGAGATTGTTATATTTGACTCAAGCCAAACTCTATTTGTTCTCTATGGGCTAGTGTTCTTTCATGGACAAATATTCAGTGAGTGATAATCCCTCTTACAGAGGACACAGTTGTGTGCTTATAACTACCGGCATAATGGCCACAATCTGGGAAAAGAGTAACATGAAAACATTCATCCTCAGAGGCCACATTCTGTAAAACAACAGAAGACCCATGGTGTGGAATCTTTGGAATCAATGGGCTCCAGGGCCATGTCTACACTTGCACTTTTAAGTCGACTTTAACTAAGTCGACTTAACTAAGTCGACTTAAAGTCGATTTAGTCAAGTCGACTTAGTGCGTCTACACTTAAAATTAAAGTCGACTTAAAGGGGAACTTACAAAGTCGACCTAGAGCGTCCACACTGGATGCTCTAGGTCGACTTTGTGGGGTTAGGGGGACCTTGGGCAGGTCCACGGTGGCGGGGGGGGCACCCCCTGTGTATAATGGGGCAAAGGGGGACAGGGACCCTGGCAGGGCAGAGCCCTGTGTGTGACGCTGTCTGGATTTAGGGAAGCATTTATGATATTATTTTCTATGGATATCTCATAAATGCTATAATCCATAGGAACTATGTCATGTTTGGTATCAATAGAAAGGTAGTAATTTGCTGGGAATGATTATATAGTTTATGTCTAGGAATTCTATTTCGATTAGAAGTTAAGAATTTGATGTTCTATCCATACTTTAACTTGTGTCTTTCTGTACAAATGCATTAAACGGGAGGGTGTGAACAACCATTGTCTCTTTAATGTTAAGGAATCTACCAGGTGATATGGTCCCAGGGAGTATCCTGATGAGCCATTAAGGAGACAATGGTTGTTCACACCCTCCCATCTAAGGCATTTGTCAAGAAGGACACAAGTTAAAGTATGGATATAACATCAAATTCTTAACTTCTAATCGGAATAGAATTCCTAGACATAAACTATATAATCATTCCCAGCAAATTACTACCTTTCTATTGATACCAAACATGACATAGTTCCTATGGATTATAGCATTTATGAGATATCCATTGAAAATAATATCATAAATGCTTCCCTAAATCCAGACAGTGTCACACCGTGTCCACATGCCCTGCCCTTTGGGGGGCATGCCAGGCTCCCCCTGTGCCGCCCCGACAGGGAGGGCATTGGTGTAGTCCTGGGGTAGCCCTAAGTCGACTTAGGGCTACCCCAGGGCTATACTGGCTTAATTCGACTTTAGAAAGTCGAATTAAGCCTTAGGTCGAGTAGAAAGGTGGTTTAATAAAGTCGACTTAATTTTCATTATGTCGACTTTATTTTCCTTAAGTCGACTTAAGCAAGCTGCTTAAGTTGACTTAAGCAAAGTGTAGTGTAGACTCAGAGCAAATTAAGTCAACTTAAGCCAAGCTTAAGTCAACTTAATTTGCCAGTGTAGACGCAGCCCAGATGAGTACACATGCTGCAGCTGGGGCTGGCCAATGCAAGGCTCCTACATCCTCAGCTCTCCCATGCATCACAGTTATGGCCAATGAATGTATGTGATCATCTTCATATGGCACTTATTGCTTGGTGAAATAGTGTGGCTGCCTCTATTACTTTGAGCAGTGAGCACTCTAATAACTTTGCTCATTAAATGTAATTGGACTCTGCATGTAGACTGTGAGAAGGCTTTTTGGGAGAGGTGTCCTGAGAAAAGCTATGGCAGCTGAGGCTGGTTTAGTTGTGTCTGCAATCTGTGCTAAACTAGCTGATGTGGATAATAAATGGGAGTGCTCTGTGCTCAGTTTTGCATATTCTTTAGATTGCTATCAAGCTTTACTTCTTGCCGTCGCTTACTCAAACATTCATGGAAACAGTATCTCACACTTAGCCCCCAAAACATTTCCATAGGCAAGTATCTGTTCACTCATGACTGAAATACAGTCATGTGTAGGCCAGAACGTGGCAGCTATGTAACAGCGCATGACATCTCTATGCAACACCTTATGCAGGAAATGAAAAACTCCCATTTAACAAACTGCAGGGCAAATTTGAGGAGGGAGAATTTAATTGCCCAAAGTAGACTTTGGCTAATGCCTCTACCCCTGCAAAAAGTGATATGGAGTCTTTAATAGTCACAAGTAAGGACACAAACTTCGTTTTACATCTTACCAGAAGTTGATAAACTCTAAATATGCAATGTGACAGATTTACAAAGATGCCCACTGGGATTTACACTGAGTTAGATGCCAAAAGTCCATTGACTTAAAACGGAAACTTCACAGAGTTCCCCTGCTACCCTGTTCACCACAGAAACTGCTCAGACGCTCTTCTTCTAATGTTCACGCCAATAATTTATTCAAGTCCCTTCCACCAATACCGGTAGGGTGCAATACAACAATTCTAGTACCTATGCCCCTGCCCTGGAAGAAAAAGGGAATTCCCTTCCAGGGCCTGACCTTCTGCCTAGACACAGCTAGCCTGTCCTCTCCACTTCTCATACTTCCTTCCTGCCTTTTATCAAACTAGTCAGATAATGGGCTAGGAGTTCCTCAACTCACCCAGCTTCCTCATTGCTTTAGCTAATCCCTCCCTCTTTCCTCAATGGACTTTCACTGGGGCTGCAGTGGTCGGAATACCGAGCCGTCTGTTAGGCCTCAGCACTTGTCTGAAATCTTGATTCTGTATTGACTGAGTGGGAAGGATGGGAACATACTGAATTAGCAGCACTACTATCCAAGCAGCCTGAGGCTACCACCGGAGAGCTGACCAGGGCAAGCCTCCTTATCTTAGAGGCTGAATCTCAGGGTGGTGAGGCTAACACCCCTGGCAAGGGACTGTTGCAAGCCACAGGGGAAAAAGCTGATCAGCAAGAGGCATCCTCCATTAAATTCAGTAACAAATCAGGGATTGTGACCAAAAGACCGTACAAAAGACATAGTTGTGCTGTTTGCTTCTGCAAGTCTGTTGCCTTCCTTATGGGCGCACTCATGCTGATGAGTCATCTGACACAGGAGAAAGAAGAGACAAAGGGTGCCTGTTGGGTTGGCAAGTGGGACAATAATTAAGGGATACGATTATGTCAGGGAGGTCACTAAATCCATGACTTCCTGGGACCTCTGTGACGTTTTCTGCTTCAGCTGAAGTGGGGGTGCAGAGTAAGAGCTGTCAGCCAGTGTGGAGCCTGGTGGGAGAAAGGGGACCTCCAAGTTCCATCCCACAGAACACAGTGGGGATCGACTAAATTTCCTTACCATTGCCAGAAGCCCTTGCAGCAGGTGTGGATAAAACTGGCTCACAGCTAGGCACCAGCAATTTTACTTTTGGTCGCAGAGGGCACGCCTCCATTACATTTCTGCAGCGGAGCTAGGTGGCAGGCTATTAAAACTGGTTGCCATGGCAACTAGAAACATTGATTTGTCAAGGCCTGCCTTGCAGTTCCCAGGTGCCGCAGGCAGCTGGGAGTGGGTTCCTAGAGCACCTAGCTGCCATGGGTGGCTCCTGCAGCTCCCAGCCACTGCGGGGATGGGGGCTCCCTAGAGCCCGCAGAGTTCTGAGCCACCTTGGGGGCAGGTGGGGGGCCTTTGAGCTCAGAGTCACCATGGGATGGCCTGCAGCTCCCAGCCACCGCTGCGGCGGCTAGGGAGGACTCCAGAACTCCCAGCTGCCACCATAGAGGGTGGCAGGGGCCCCATGAAGAAGCTCCAAGCTGCCCTGGCCCCCCACAAGGCGATTGGGGGACTGCAGACCCAGAACTCCCAGCCCTGGCCCCCAGCTCCCTGTCTCTGCCGACAGCGGGGGGGAGGAGGGAGGAGGGGATGACCCGACCCTGCTGCTGTCATATCACTTCCCAGTCAGCCCCATTTTTGTCACAGATATTTTAGTAAAAGTCAGGAGTAGTTGTGGCTTCTGTGAATTGCCCATGACCGCTCCCTGACTTTTACCATCGTGACAAAAGCTGAGCCTTAGGATGCAGGACCAGAAGCTGAGTATTTACTCTCATCTAGGATTTACAGTGCCAGTGAATACAAACAGCACCAAGAGAAAAAGCAGAACACAAATGGCACAGCCCTCTGGGAACGGACATAACAGGACACCCTTCTGTAGCAGGGGGTTGCATTTGGTGATCGCATTTGCCCCTGCAACTGTGAACCTACCAGTCCACAGGGCTGCCTCTCATTATTATTTGTACTGGGCGCTCCCCCAGGTGCTAGAGATGAGGACGCAGTCAGAGCTATGCTAACTAGCAGAGATGCCTACAGCTGAAAATCAGTTGAAAATACCATTTGGCTGAGTATGTTCATGTAAAAAGAACAATCTGATACAACTTTATAAGCCTAGATCTAGAGGCTCTGGTCTTCATTAAATGACTACACCTGGGCTCTTGAATTCAGTGCGTCTTTGATATTTCAATTGTTGTCTTTAAATGTCCATCCTCACTGTTGCTCTTTGATGGTTCATTGTCGATTCTTTCATGGAAAGTGAACCACTTCCCGTTTAACAACAATACAGCACTTTGTACCTCTATACCACCTGCCAAATCAGGATCCCAAAGCACTTTCCAAAAATGATTAATTTAGCCACACAACATTCTCTCCATGAAGTAGAGAAGTATTATCCCATTTTACAGATGGGGGAATTGAGGCACAGAGAGATTAAGAGACTGGCCTATGATCGCACAGTGAGTCAATGGTCACAACAGAAGTAGAACTAAAAGATTTTGAGCTCCAGTTCTGTGCTTCAACTTTTAGTCTGTTGCTTAGGCATTGTGGGCCTTTATTTGAATAAAACTCAAAGTGCAATTGCCTGTCTAATTTGCATGCACAACTGCAATTGGGAGTACAGTGATATTTTTGCTTTGATTTCTGAAGGATGTGTTTTTGTCTTGAATAATATCTCAGACTTTGCCATGTAACCATTCTATTTATTTTTGTTTCTTCTCAACCTGCTTCTTTTTGGTTTAGGAGTTATGTCAATCTTCTATAAGAGCTATGGGTTGCTTAAGTAGTTTCCATGCTGAGTGTCAGGATTTTAATGTCCAAGATTTTAATTTTAATGTTTTCAGCATCCTCTGATTTCCATTAATTAACATTGGTTTGTCAGTCACGGAAGCAAAATCACTGAAGAATGTTGTTGGGTTTCAAAATCAATGCCTTAATGATGCCTGTGTGTAGAGAGGCTGAGATTACAGAGTGGAAATTAACAAGTGGAAATTTCCAATGAGTGTCAGAAAAACAGAAGTCATGTGACTCTTCTCTGGCTCGGAAGACATATAATTGAAGGGCAAGATTTTCATACTTGGGAGAATTAAGATAGGCCTCAAATATAAGAGCCTTCGTAAGAGGCCTGGTTTTCAAACAGGCTTAACACGTAACAGCATTCATGGAAACTAATAGAATTATTCTGGATTTACACCAGTGCAACTGACCTCCCATTTGGCCCCATAGAGAACAAAGAAGACAGACCATCCCAAAGTGGGGTGAGGCTGCTACAGTTTGAGCACTTCCTGGAAGAGATGAATTCCAAAGGGGTAGCCGTGTTAGTCTATTGTAGAAAGACAACAGAGTCCTGTGGCACTTTTAAAGACTAACAGATTTATTTATTGCATGAGCTTTCATGGGGGGCGGGGGAGACTAGCTCACTCATATGGGGTGGCATGGCAAAGGGGGCCAAATAGGAAGAAAAGACAGTTCCCTTTACAGTCATTGGAGATACAGTGATTGATTTCAATATGATTTGGCTTGGGTCCTAAGGCAAAAAGTTTGGGCAGCGTGGTGCAGGGCCCCCAAGATGAGGGGGCTACAGGGGCAACTTGCTCTGGGCCCCCACCATGGAAGGGGTCCCCTGCCCTGGTGCCTGCCTCATGACTTGTATGTATGGAACAGTGAGTGGGCCCCCTCACATCAAATCTGCTCCAGGCCCCCTAAGTCTTCTGGGAGGCCCTGATGGGAGGAACAGGAGAAGGAATAGGAAGAGATAATGGCCCAGATTTATGTTTAGATGAGTTGTGGAGCAGCCAGTTCCAGCTGGAGTCACTGGCAGTTGCAGGAAGATAGCATCTTTGAAAGGTGGCAGGGATGAAAGAGGGTGGAGTTGCCTTGAAAATATCCCCACAGACGTGTGACAACAGACCATTGGAGCACGTGCTGTTTTGAAGTGCACATTTTCCCCTGGGTTTAGAGCTGTAAAACTGTCAGGGCCCAAATGCTCACAGAAACCCACAGAGCAGATTCAGTGTGTAAGCCTGCATTTTCTGCATTCCTCCAGACTTGAAATCAGCAAGGCAAATGTCATGCTCTGCAAGTAACAGTGTCTGACTTGTGACCGATTATCATTGCTATTGCTGAGCTGTTGACAAGCTAATGACATTGCTAGACATTCCAGTTCAGGGATCCCATCTGGTGCACTGAAGAAAGACCAAAAAACCCTGTAGAAATAATGTGACGTATTGGCTGTTCTCATAATATCCTCGCTTTTGGCTTGCTGGAAAATGAAATTGGCTTCGTTAGAGCCCATTTCCATACAGCTGTGAAATACAACCAGGTGTGCTTTGCAGCATGATCAGCTTTTTCAAAGGCCATTCTCATTGGATCGCAGCCAGAGCAGGGAGTGGTAAGACATCATCAAGCACTCTCCTTTGCTGGATTTCTCAGCTGATCTGTAGCAGTTGAATTGGCAATATTGTGGCAATGCTCTGGGCTAGTGTGGGGCTCTGGAGGACTGATAGGAGAGCTCTGCTAGACATGTTTGGGTGGTGTCTTTGAGGGCTCCAGGCCAATACATTGCAGAAAAATACAATGCAGGGCAGAAACTTACCGATCAGAACACAATGAAAACAAAAGCTGTGGCTGGCACAGAAATATTGTGTATGCAGATAATGTTAATGCAAAGCCTGCAAAGATATCACCACCTGAAACACTGCAAGACAGAAACGATGGATGGGGAAAGCACCTGGTGCAATAATTGTTTGGAACATGACACAGGTTAGGAGAGCCGATCGGTTTCATTAATTGCAGCCACTGATTTCAGATGCTAACATGACTCAATCAAGCAAATGTAAATAAATGGTTTTCAAGATGGAGATAGGGTTTAATTAAAATGCAGAGTGCATGTAGCCAGGGAGTAGTGCAATTTCACAAAGGTAATAAAAACAAGTCCCTGTTTGTGTAATCACAATGGATGCATCAAATTCTTTCCCACGGCAGCTCTGTCATTTCCGCTCCCTAGTGGATGCTCTTCTCCTGCAGTGAAAGTTTGACTTAAAGGTCACTGAACCAAAGACTTTGGTGCAAAGTTAGCCCTGGGGTACCACCATTTCCCACCACACTGATGATACACCTGGCTCTCTCACTTCTTCTATATCACATTCAAGTTTCTCCTTTAACATTGTAGAACTGGATAACTCTGCCTCTATGTATTACATTTCAGCTTTTTTCATTCGGTCTTGGGCCATATTCTTACCACATGCTTTCACCAGACCCTTCCATTCATTTTCACCTTGTACCTTCTTTCACTCCAACCCCATAGCCAAGATACCATTTTCTTCCTGGGTACCAACCTCACTATCTTCCCTTCAAAACTTGCCTCTTTCAGCTTGCTATCCACTGCTAATTCCAGTTAAGGATCTACCTATCTCATAACTAATGGCAATTAAATAATATAACAACAAACCTAAACATTTAAAAATATATATAACGTGTAAAGAAAAACCAGCTGAGCACAAAATCAAACATATAGATTCACAGAATCTAAATCCAAAAGGGACCTTTTGTGATCATCAGTCTGACCTCCTGTAGAACAGGCCACAGAACTTCCCCAAAATAACTCTTAGAGCAGAGCTTTTAGAAAAACATTTAATTTTAATTTCAAAATTATCACTGATGGAGAATTCGACATGAATCTTGGTAAATTGCTCCAATTGTTAATTACTGGCGCCGCTAAAAATGTATACCTTATTTTCTCTCTGAATTTGTCTAATTTCAGCTTCAAGCCATAGGATCATTTTATACCTTTCTCTACTAGACTGAAGAGCCCATTAATAAATATTTGTTCCCCATGTAGATACTTACACTGTAACCAAGTCACTCCTTAACTGTCTCTTTGTTAAGCTAAACAAACTGAGCTTTTTTAATCTATCACTCTAAATCATGTTTTCTAACCCTTTAATCATTTGTGTGGCTCTTCTCTAAATCCTCACATCCATCTTGCATTGTGGGTATCAGAACTGAACACAATACTCTAGCAGCGGTTGCACCAGAGCCAGAGTGGTTAAATAACCTTCTTACTCCTATTTGAGATTTCCTCTTTATGCTTTCCAGGGCACATTAGTTCTTTTGACTGCAGTATCACTTTGGAAGCTTATGATCAGTTGATTATCCACCACAACCCCCAAATCTTTTTCAGATCACTGCTACACAAATTAAAATCCCCCATCCTTACATTCTCTGTTTCTAGATGTAAATGTATACATTTAGCCATATTAAAAACACAATGTTTGCTTGCGTCCAGTTTACCGAGTGATCAAGATTGCTCTGAATCACAGCCAGTTCTCTTCATTATTTACCATTGTGCGTCAGCTTCAAACTTTATCAGTTCAGGTAATTGATAAACATTTTAAATAACGTAGGGCCATGAACTAATCCCTGAAGGAGCCCCACGAAACAGATCTGCTCAATGACAGTTTCCTAATCCAATTAATCTGTACCAGGTAATTTTATATCTTTCTAGCTTTTTAATCAAAATGTTGTGCAGCACCAAGCCAAATGTCTTACAGAAGTCTAACTTATTAGGTCAACATTACCACCTTTATCAACCAAACTTGTAAACTCATCAAAAAATTTTTTTCAAGTTAGCTTGACAGAATCTGTTTTCCATAAACTTATGTTTCTATGCATTAGTAACATTACCCTCCTTTGCTGCGTCTACACTGGTAAATTAAGTCGACTTAAGCTTGGCTTAAATTTACTTAAGGAAAATAAAGTCGACTTAATGAAAATTAAGTCGACTTTATTAAACCACCTTTCTACTCAACCTAAGGCTTAATTTGACTTTTTAAAGTCGAATTAAGCCAGTGTAGCCCTGGGGTAGCCCTAAGTCGACTTAGGGCTACCCCAGGACTACACCAATGCCCTCCCTGCCGGAGGGGGGGCACAGAGGGAGCCTGGCACGCCCCCCAAAGGGCAGGGCATGTGGGCAGGATGTGACACTGTCTGGATTTAGGGAAGCATTTATGATATTATTTTCTATGGATATCTCATAAATGCTATAATCCATAGGAACTATGTCATGTTTGGTATCAATAGAAAGGTAGTAATTTGCTGGGAATGATTATATAGTTTATGTCTAGGAATTCTATTTCGATTAGAAGTTAGGAAATTGATGTTATATCCATACTTTAACTTGTGTCATTCTGGATAAATGCCTTAGACGGGAGTGTGTGAACAACCATTGTCTCCTTAATATTAAGGAATCTGCCAGGTGATATGGTCCCAGGGAGTAAACTGATGAGCCATTAAGGACACAGTGGTTGTATTCTTTATGTCCTTAATGGCTCATCAGGATACTCCCTGGACCATTCTACCTGGAAAATTCGTAAATTGAGGTGTAATAAAGTCGACTTTATTATTTATTTATTATTTTTTATTTATTTTCCTTAAGTCGACTTAAGCAAGTTGCTTAAGTCGATTTAAGGAAACTGTAGTGTAGACATGGGGTAAATTAAGTTGACTTAAGCAAGCTTAAGTCGACTTAATTTACAAGTGTAGATGCACCCTTTGTTACTGACCTTAGCACAAAAAGTGGGAATGTTCTAATAAAGTTTGCAGATGACACCAAGTTGGGAGGTATTGCCAATACAGAGAAGGATCAGGATACCATACAAAAAGATCTGGATGACCTTGTGAACCGGAGTATTACAAATAGGATGAAATTTAATAGGGAAGTGCAAGGTCATGGATTTAGGGACAAATAACAAGCATTTTTCCTATAAATTCGGGATGCATCAATTGGAACAGACTGAGGAAGGGAAGGATCTGGGAGTACTGGTTGATCACGGGGTGACTATGAGCCACCAATGTGATGTGGCCGTGAAAATAGCTAATGCGGTTCTAGGTTGTATCAGGAGAAATATTTCAAGTAGAGACAGGGAGGTGTTAGTGACGCTGTACAAGGCACTGGTGAGACCCCATCTGGAATATTGCATGCAGTTCTGGTCCCCCATGTTTAAAAAGGATGAATTCAAATGGGAACAGGTGCAGAGAAGGGCTACAAGGATGGAGTGTGGAGTGGAAAACCTGCCTTATGAGAGGAGACTCAGAAGCTTGGCTTGTTTAGCCTAACCAAACGAAAGTTGAGGGGAGATATGATTGCTCTCTATAAATACATCAGAGGGATAAATATTAGGGAGGGAGAGGAATTATTTGAGTACAGTACCAATGTGGACACCAGAACAAATGGTTATAAACTGTCCATCAGGAAATTTAGGCTTGAAATTAGATGCAGGTTTCTAACCATTAGAGGTGTAAAGTTCTGAAATAGCCTTCCAAGGGGAGTTGTGGGGGCAAAAATCTTAAGTGCTTTCAAAACTGAGCTTGATAAATTTATGGAGGGGCTGGTATGATGGGACGGCCGTGTTTGGAAATTGACTGATCTTTGGCTATGGGTGGTGGATAAGCAAGTAGCCTAAGAAGGGAGGGTGCATTGGGTGGGTTCTGAGTTATTACAGAGAATTTTTTTCTTGGGTAACTGGTTGTTGAGACTTGCCCACATGCTCAGGGTTTAACTGATCTCCATATTTGGGGTCAGGAAGGAATTTTCCCCCAGGGCTGATTGGCCTGGGTTCTGGGGTTTTTTTGCCTTCCTCTGTAGCACAGGGCATGGTTCACCTACCGGTGAATTCTCTGTATCTTAAGGTCCTTAAATCATGATTTAAGGAGGTAAATAACTCAGTCATAGGTTGGTGGCCTATTGCAGGAGTGGGTGGGTGAGGTTCTGAGGCCTGCATGTTGCAGGAGGTCAGACTAGATGATCAGACTGGTCCCTTCTGACCTTAAAGTCTATGAGTCTGTGGTATAACTTGTGTAGACAAGACCTTAAATCTGTTTTCAAACTGATTTAATTTAAGTGGGGCAAAGCTCTGTGTAGACTTTCTTATTTAGATTCAAGAAATGCTTTTATTTTTTTTAGTTCAGTTTCATCCACTTTTGAAAATGGATTCAGTGAAATTTAAATAAGCCACTCTTAAACTGAAATAAAAGTACTGACACACAAAATTGACCCAGTTAGATTAAATAGGTTTAAAACACAGATCTTTAGATAAATCAGTATAGGTGTGTGTATAGACAAGACTAAATACACAGTTTATCACAGGAAGTGTGGGGAAAATTCTGTTAACCCTTTTATTAAAATAGTGGCAGCATAGTCTATTCCCTGGCACTTGGGGGGGGGGGAGTCAATTCTTATTATGTTATCTAAGTCCGATGGTAAGGCCTGGAGAGTTCTCTTTTTATTTCGCTGTAAAGCACCACACATGCCCATTTAATAATAGCTATAAAAATAGTTAGGCACGTGTTTCTGACTAGTGCTAAAGAATCACAGCTTCACATAAAATGAGTCACTACTTTTCTCTTGTCTTGCTTATTTAAAAGGCCACCAACTTGAAATTCAGCCAATATTTTAAAAATAAAAATAGTTTCAGCTATTGTCCTGGAGTCCCCAACCAATCAATTTTTTGTAAAATAGATACACAAATAACAGGGGAAACTGATTGCCTATAAATTGTAAAGGATGAAATTGACTACATACAAATGCACCCAGTAAACGAAGTGGAAAAATTAGAGGAGGTATTTTATTTCTCTACTGTCCGTTATGCTCATTTGAGATATTAAAAAATAAAAATAAGGAAATCTATTTCAGAGAGAAGTGAGATTTTTTTTAAATTGATTGTTTTGCTTTAGATTAAATGAACATTTAATTTGAAAAGATTAAAAAATGTGTATGGGTCCATGCTATAGAGATAGCCTTGATCTAAAAGAAGATTCTTCTCTTTCTGACATGAATCGTATCAAGAGACATAATAAAAATGTACAAGTTTTGTTTAGATAAAACAGTTGCGCTTGAATCAGACAAGGACTAGCTATTCCACCGCCTGAAGCAGCAATTTACTAAAACGTCTCTGCAAACCACCATCAGCATAAAGGCAAAAGGCAAATTGTGCAGAGTGAGCAACTGCATGAAATGAGTTAAGTGTGATTTGTAATTAGAGAATCAGGGAAATAGCCACTGTTCAATGGACACCAAAGCAGCAGTTACTGTAATTAATCTGCACTATTCCTATTCATATGACTGCAAATGGTGATCTTATTAACTACTAAATGAGTGATTGGCTTTTAGCTTTTCAGCAGATTTTTGTTATTTGCAATCACACACATTTCACGGTAGCAAATGTAATGTAGTTACCAGTGTTTGTAGCTGCAGCTGCCTGTGTTATATTTTTGTTTGTACTTGTGTCTCAGTGAATGCTCCATCTACCAAGAGCTTCACATTTGATTTCATTTTCATTTTAAAAACTATTCTCTGAAAGATGCCCTTAGAGCACTTCATCTACCAGAGGTCTTTATTTTGGTCAACAGTGTTTTTCTTAGGAACAAAGAATGTAGGCCATACTTGCAGGATGGGAAGCAATGAAAGATTTGGAGGCCATGGTGGCTAATCAGCTGAACACGACCTTGCAATGTTATTCTGTGGACAAAAGAGCTAATGTGATCATGGGATGCATAAACAAGGGAATCTTTAATAGGAGTAGAGAGGTTACTTTACTCTATATTTGGCTCTAGTATGGCCAATGCTGAACTACTGTGTCCAGGTCTAGTGTCCACAGTTCAAGAAGGAGTTTGATAAATTGGAGAAGGTTCAGAAACAGGGCTGCCCCTGTGGGGGGGAATAGGGCAATTGCCCTGGGCCCCACGGTTATGTGGGCCCCACGCTGTCCCGCCCCTCCTCCAGCGGCTGCCCCAGGCCCAGGGACAGAGCATGTGTGTGGGGGCCGGCCTCTGGGCCGGCCTGCCCCACATGGCCACATGCGACTGGCTCCCCGCACCAGTGGCCTCGGCCTCCCAGCCCCAAGCCGGGGCCGGATCTAGCTCCCCACGCCAGCAGCCTTGGTCTCCCAGGCCGGGCTGGAGCCGGCTCCCAACACCAGCAGCCTCAGCTGCCAGGGCTGGCTCCCTAGGAGGTGGTACAGGCCGGTGGGCCCGCCACATTCCCCTGCAGTGTGGGTGGGTGGGGGGGGCCGCCTAGGCCAATTGGCCTAAGGTTCTGCTCCCCCCAAGGGATGGCTCTGTTCAGAAAAGAGCTATGAGAATGATCAAAGGATTAGAAAACGTTCCTTATAGTGATTGAGCGCTTTGAGTCTATCTATCCAGCTCAACAAAGAGAAAGTTAAGGATGACTTGATTACGTAAGCTACATGGAGAACAAACATTTATTAATGGGTTCTATGGTCTAGCAGAGAAAGGTGTAACAGAATACAGTGTCTGGAAGTTGAAGCTAGACAAATTCAGACAGTAACTAAAGTGTAAACTTTTTGACAGTGAGAGTCCCAGTGGTTCCTTTTGGCCTTGAAATCTACAACTCTTCCAGCCAATTCCAGGCTTTTTTATCCACACCCATCACTGAACTGCCTGAACAATTTACAAGTTCTAAAAGTTAGATGTATCCTTATCTCTGCTTTCCCTCTCTCCATTCCCTTTTAGTTTGTTACTGTGGGCGAGCTAGGCCCTGTCTAGGGCCTTGTACACACTACAGAGTTATCGCGTGGTAAGGCTCCTTACCACGCAATAACAATCCAAGTGTCTACACATGAAAGCTTCTTGTTGCGTGGCAACAGCCTCTTGCCGTGCAACATGTAAACCACCCCAAACGAGGGTGGTAAGGCTTACCACCTGTACAGCCTGTGTGGACGCTTGTTGCGCCATTGACAGCCTCCGGAAATGTCCCAGAGTGCCAAACCGGAACACTCTGGGACACTGGAGCTGTCAAATATGTCAATTTCACTGCTCTAGCTGAGCAGTGAAATTGACATATTAAAATGGCCAGGTTCGGCGGCTGAGGGATTGGCCAGCTGGACCGGGGAGGGCAGCTGGATTGGGATACCCCCCTAACTGAGCTAGGGGGGTGGCCCTAACTGGCTGCTCTCGCTGTTCAGGTCAGCCCCGGGGCTGAGCTAGGGGCGTGGTACGAACCGGCTGCTCTCACTGGTTCGGGCCACCCCCCTAGCTCAGCCCTGGGGCTTCAGGTGGCGGCAGGAAAATTAAGGAAAATTAAGTCGACTTTGTTAAACCTCGTTTAAAGTTGACTTTAGGCTTAAGTCAACTTTCTAAAGTCGACTTAAGACAGTGTAGACATGGAGTAGCCCTAAGTCGACTCTAAGTTGACTTAGGGGCCTCCAGGACTCCTCCACTGCCCTCCCTGCCGGAGGGGTGGCACAGGGAGAGCCTGGCACGCCCCCCCGGTACAATGGGGCAAAGGCTGAGCCCCCTGGCACTTGGCAAGGGGTGCCCCCCTGCCACCGTGGACCTGTCCAAGGTCCCCCTAGCCCTTACAAGTTGACCTAGGCGTCCAGTGTGGATGCTCTAGGTCGACTTTGTAGGGTCCCCCCAAAGTCGACTTAAAATTTAAGTGTGGACATGCTAAGTCGACTTAGCTAAAGTCAACTTAAATTCACAAGTGTAGACATAGCCACAGAGAGGGAAGTTATCTGTGACCTACCATAGACCATTTCTCCTGTGGAGCAGGTGGGCAACCAGGGAAAGAACAGTGACTTTCAGGGTGACACCAAAGCTCTCATCCAATAAAGCGTACAATGAAGCCCTGCCTAATCTGCCTTTGTATTTCAGGCCGAGAGATGGTCTACTCTATCCCTGGTTTTGTACCACTTTGGCTATCGCTTTAGAAAAACAACAGTAAAATTGGTAACACCACCCACTGTAGAAACAATTATACTGAGATAAAGGTGCCTATACCTGATATAACTAAGGTGCTGCTGTTGTAAAAGGAAAATAAATTGCCCCCCAACACACACAGTTCAATTAGCAAAAGAGCTGTGCGTAGACCAGTCCTGAGAACAATTGGGCCTAATTGTGAGATGGACGGCACGCCTCAGCATGGCAGTCAGAACTCCCTCCACCCCTGTGGGTAGGCGACCCTGGTCTTGGGCTCAGGCGAGTTGGCGTACGCAGGCGTTGCATTTCTGTTAGAGTGGGTGGGCATGGAATGGATGACCGAGGCAGCCCCCCTCTCTCAGGCCAGGGCAGCTAAGCTCGTGTTGGGGTATCATAATTCTGCCTCCGCGGAGTATCCCTGACTCCTAACAATACTCAGGCTGTTTGGGGGATGCTGCTTTCACACTCACCCTTGCTCAAGGCTGTGCCTAAGTGGCATGATTAATTCATCTGTTCTTTGCCTGCTCACTCCATCAGCAGGGAGCTGCTGCTTCTGTGGAGACCCTGTAAAACGTACAGTTAAAAAAAAAAATTAAAAAACCATACAAACCAGATATTTAATCTTGTTGATTTCAGACAACTCTCCAATTTACCAAGATCATTTCAAATTCTGTCCTCCAAAATGCTGGCAACCCCTCACACTTGGAGTCACCTGCAAATTTTATAAGCATACTTTTCACTTCCTTATCCAAATCATTAATGGAATTATTGAATTGTACCAGACCAAAGACTGACTCCTATGCCATCCCATTAGATATGTGTACTCAATTTGACAGTAACTCATTGAGAACTACTCTTCAACCAGTTTTACAACCAATTTTGCACCCATTTTATAGCAGTTTCATCTAAAGCACATTTATCTATGGGAATTTCATGCAGGAGTCGGGACAATGTCAAAAAGCTTTCTAAAATAAAGATAAATCACATTTACTCTTTCTCCCATGATCCATTAGGCCGGCAACCCAGTATCCCTCTCAAAGAATGAAATTAGGTTGATTTTTGCATAATTTGTTCTTGACAAATCCGTACTGACTATTCCATATAATCTTATAATCACCTAGGTACTTACACCTGACTGTTTAATTGTTTGTTCCCCTATCTTCCCAGGTATCAACTGGTTTATAATTTCCTCTGTACTCTCTGTTCCCATTTTTAAAGGTAGCTATTGTTTGTCTGAAACCTCACCCATCCTCTATGGGTATGTCTATACTGACAGAGGCAAAGTCACCACCATCTGATCACTTTATCCAGATCGACCGAGTGGTCAGTTAAGACACACTCAATTGATCTGGAAATTGTCTTTCCCACCCTCTCCAGGGGTTTAGTACTGCATTGATAAGAATGCATTTCCCATAGACTGAAGTGGAGTTAGGAAGTTGACAGGAATTATGCAAGCTACTCTGTGTAGTTTGCGTAATTCCTGTCGACTACTGCCAAATTTTGTTGGCATTGTAGAATGGCCCTATGATTTCTCATAGATAATCTCTGGCAGTTCCAAGATTGCTTCAGCTAGTTCCTCAAGTGCCCTAGGATGAATTTCATCAGGCCCTTCCAACTTGAATACACCTACTTATCCAAATGTTCTTTAACTGGTTCTTTCCCTATTGTGGCTTGTCTTCCTTCCCCCTTGGTGTCAATATTAGTTGTGCACAGCTCCCGTTGAAGTCCACGGGGGTTTCATGGTCATAATTTAATTGGTCAGCTTGGGAAGCACTGACACATGGATAGGACCCAAGATCAGGATTCAAAAGTACTGAATGTTTATTTACTCTGAGTCTGCCATTAACTGTTGTGTGACACTGGGCAAGTCACTTCACTTTCCAGGGCTTCGACTTCTTCTTTGGTTGTGCATCCTGTCCATTTAGATTGTGACTCTTCAAGATAAGGGCATCTCTTACTATTTGTATGTACAGCCCCTAGCGCAATAGGGCCCTGATTTCAGTTAAGGCCCCTGCACACTACTATAATAGAAATCATAATATTGGCAACCCCCTGCTTAGCTATGTGGGCTTGATGCAAGCAAGAGAGCTGAGGGATTGGGGGGGGATTGTATTCTTTCTTAACTTTCCAGGCCTTTATAGTCACTAGGTTATGTGTCCTCTTTCATCCAGCAGAGGTGGTAGTTAGGGCCAGTGCTAACAAGCAAGTTTTTACAAAGAATCTCCTCGCTGCTTCAGCCCTCTGATCATGAATCCGAGAGGCAGCACTTTAAAATAGGCAAACAGAAGCTTTCCTGAGAGCAGAGTTGGACAAGAATGAGCTGGAAGGGGAACAAAGGAACAGAGAACAAAGGGACAGGAAAGGCATCAGAAAGAAGCACACATATGAGAAGGTAAGAGTGAGCGTGTGTCTGTGTGAGGCTATGAACACACTATGAAATCTTTGTGCAGCAAGCCCCTCACACTTAAAAAGTCACATGGTTTTTCTTGCACAGGAACATGTACACACTGCACTCCTTACAACGTGAAGGAGTGTCCACACTGTTCTTAGCTGTTTCGCAGTACAGAGCAGTGTATGGTGGGTGACTTGACAGTGAGTGAAGGTGGGGGAGAACTTGTTTTTCCTAACAAAATTCAGGGATGGAGGCCCTGATTCTGCAGTTCTGCTGAAATCCATGGGGATTGGGCTCTCAAGCCTCAGTACTTGATGCCCAAAAGCAGCACCCCCAGAAATGTTAAGGGCCATCTCTGTGACATGAAAGATTACATGTCAAAGCCAGTGGATAAAAAAAAAGGCACCATGCAGTCTGCCCTGAAAGCCACCCAAGCTGGGTCTGAAGTACCAAAGAGGGAGCAAGTGGGGTCAATGCTCCACCACCTAGTCTTAGGGCCAAATCCCACCCTTGCAACCCCCAGTGGGAACGACACCTGCTCAGCAACTCTCAGGACTTGGTCTTTGGGGAAGGAGGAGCAAGTATAGAGGGTGAAAGGCAACGTCTCGTACGAATGGGATCAGGGCCGTTCAGGAGTGCACCACAGCTTGTAAGCAGGACCTTGGATCACACAGTCATCAACTAAAGGCATAAGTTGAGGCAGAGGTTAGGCACTTGCAGTCAAACTCCTGCTGTCCACGTCCTGGCTGCAAATTCTGGAGCAGCAGAAGCAGAGCAGATAGCTCCAGACTGGCGCTGTCCAGTCATAAGGCTCTTCTTGAAGAAAGGCTGGAACCTCCTGGCACGCCATGTATGGGACAACACACTAAGAGCCATGGCTGCTGCCACTTCAGCACCTGTTCCTTCAAAGTGCTGAATGTCCCCAACTCTTGTTGAAGGAGGTGCTCAGCACCACACAGCATTGGGGCCCTAGGAGTCTAGGAGCAAGGATGGCTTTTCTAAACCACCACAACGGCAGATGATTTTGGCAACGAGTGAGTGTCCCATATTAGTCAAGAGAGTAAATAAATACAACCTCCTCTCATCCCTTTAGAGGCCGGCCCCTGCCTGAGTTGAATCACAGCCTATCTTCCAGCTTCAGGTCTCTATCACTTTAGGTACTTATCTCTGACTTAGGTGACTTGTGAAAGGTCACAAAGGAAATATGTGGTAAAGTCAAGAATTGAACTTCTGTCTCCTAGGCTATGTCTACACTAGAAACTCTGTTAAGTCGACTTAGAGAGTCCACACTAAAAGCTTAAGTCGACTGCCTATGTCACACTGGCAGTTGCTAGGTCGACTGACAAGTGGTGAATTGTGGGTAGCTGTCCCACATTGCACCTGGGCCTGGAGGCCAATTAGGTCAACTTAAGGGCACTCCCCTGTCCACACTGGCTTAAGTCAACTTAATAAGGTCGACTTAGGCGTTAAGTCAACCTTCAGAGGTGGAGTTATTAAGTCGACTTAAGGAAGCTCCCAGTGTGGACGCCGTGTTCTGTAGGTCGACTTAAGCGTTGTTAAGTTGACTTAAGATGCAAGTGTAGAAATACCCCTACTGCCTAAGTGAGTGTCTAAACTACCAGATCCACCTTCTTGTCCACTGCCCTAGCCTTCTCCAGCTCAAATCCTGGGAAGCAGAGAGATCCTAGGTGAACACAATGGCACTTACCATTGAATGTTTTCCACCTTCACTGGCTGAGCTTTTCTTAATAAAGTGGCTGCCTATAAGAAGGCTTCAACAGCCATACACCAGCATCTAAACAAGAGGCTTGAAAATAGGAGCTGCTGGTTGACAGTGAAATAATCATTATAATTTTCTCATTTATAATGTAATGTATTGTTTATTTATTATCGTTGAGTCTCAAAAGCATTTTGCAACTCATATTTATGGAAGGCAATTTACAGCATTAAATTTAGTATGACCATTAGTTGTTTTATATGTTTTTAAGGTCTTTGGGAGTGTAAAGTTTATGACCATAGAACAAGATGCTAAACAGACTCTGTGTTCTCCTCGATGCAACAGATCATTGTAAATGGGCAGTATGAGTCAAAAAGAAATAAATAATCCAGCATTCCCTCAGCTCTCATGGGGAAAGAAGCTGTTCTGCATAGTGCAAAGGGGAGAAAAAATGAAAGTGCTTGAAAGCCAAATGAATTACCCAAAGACTCCACCAGAACATGATGGTGGCTATAATCAGTGTCCAGAGGAATGTTACAGTAGTTGTAAGCAAGCTAGACTCAGCTATGGACTTTGATTCTTTCTCCCCTTCTGTTTATTTCAGGCCAAACAGCTTGCGCACAAGAAAGAAAGAAAGAAAGAAAGAAAGAAAGAAAGAAAGAAAGAAAAAGATATTCTCTTAGCTTCTGCAATGCTTAGCTGGACTTCATATAGCCACCCATTTTCTAAAGAAGTCATGCACTATTGCAAGGGTCTGCAACCTGCAGCTCCAGAGCCACATGGAGCTCTTTGGCTGCCCCTTGTGCCTCCAGGCCCACCCCCTGCCACCAGTGGCTCTGGAGTCCCCAGCCCCTGGGGGAGTCTATGGGCGGCCTGCTCAGCTCCTCCCACCAGGAGGCTACACCCATTGTGGCTCTCAAAACACTTGGTTATTGATAGGAATTTTAAAAAAATGGATCTTCTTATCTTTTGGGTTGCTGACCCCTGCACTATTGCATGCATACCTTTCAGCACTTTATATATGCAAAACCCCTGTTGACTAAAATAAGTCAGGAGGCCAGTCTGGGGGACCCTGTTCTCCTAAAGTTGTGTGAGCATTCAAGGGCTGCTGCAGACTCTGGTTCGAGTGTTTTATGTGGGAAGGATGTGGCCATTTGGTGTTCCTCAAACATCAGATATTTGCATGCACAGTCATTTAGGTTCATGCATATATTACCTATGTACCAAGATACACTAGCCATTGTTTTCAGTGCCTATAAATTCAGTATTCAACGTCTGAGCTGCTACATAAAGCACTTCAATTGAGTGCTATTTTGTATGGGCAGAAGAAGTTGGCAAAAATCTGAAGGGCCCATCTAAAGAATTATCTTATCTTAAAGGGTATATAGTTGTGTACATTTAAAGATTAATAGGGTGATAAAATATTATATATATCTAAAATATAATGGTTTATAATTTATATACAGGATTACATATGGATATAAAGTATATCCTTAGACAGCCTTGCAATTTGCATCTGAAATTGTTAGTAGATCAGTTCTCTTAAAACGTAGAACAAACATTGTAATCCAAGAAGGAAAACAAAAGATAAGGAAATTAAAAGAACAGAACGGAAGAGAATGATAAGAATAATGTATAGGTGGGAATGTCTAGCAGGAGACTGGAATTTTCTAACCTTCTCAAGTGATTGGCAGGTCAACCTCTTGGTTACAGGACTGATTTATTGGTGTTCTAAACAAATCTCATGTCATTTTAGTATGACCTACAATATATGAATCAATGCTTCGCAGATGGTCATATCAGACATGCATATAAACCAGTTTATCAATGTTAGGCCGTGCCATCAGTACAATGGCATCTGACTGCCTCACATTAGTATGTATGCCAACTAGTTTCCCTTAAAATACTGACATTTTGTGTGACCCAGAAATAGCATAAACATAGAGAGTTCCTAGCACTGCTACATATCCAGTATGTCTTCTTCAGTAGCTGTATGATAAGAGTTTAATAAGGTTCAGAAGGGCAAACATATATCTAATATCACAATTCCCTCCTCTCACATTCACAACAGAGTTGGAATAAATGGACAGTTTTCAGACTGGAGAGAGGTAAATAGTGGTATACCCCTAGGGGTCTGTACTGGGCCTAGCACTGTTCAACATATTCATAAATGATCTGAAAAAAGGGATAAACAGTGAGTTGGTGAAATTTTCAGATGAGTCAAAACTTCTCAAAACAGTTAAATCCAAAGCAGACTGCGAAGAGTTAAAGGGATCTCACAAAACATGGTGAACGGGCAACAAAATGGCAGATGAAATTCAGTGTTAAACTGCAAAATAATGCACATCAGAGAATATAATCTCAACTATACATATAAAATGATGGGGGAATAAATTAGCTGTTGCCACCCAAGAAAGAGATGGATAGTTCTTTGAAAACATCAACTCAATGTGCAGCAGCCATCTAAAAAGCTAAGAGAGGGTTGGGGGTCATTAGGAAAGGGATGGATAATAAGACAGAAAATATCATATTGCCTGTTTATAAATCCATTGTGAGCCTACAGCTTGAATACTGAGTGCAGATCTGATAGTCCCATCTCAAAAAAGACATACTGGAATTGAAAAAGGTAAAATTAAAAAGATTAGGAGTATGGAAAAGCTTCCACTTCAGGAAAGATTAAAAAGAGTAGAACTTTTCAAGGTGGAAAAGTGATGACTAAGGGGATATGATAGAGGTCTCTAAAATCATGACTAGTTTGGAGAAAGTAAATAAGAAAGTATTGTTTACTTCTTCTCATAACTCAAGAACTAGGGGTCATCAAATGAAATTAATAGCCAGCAAGTTCAAAATAAATACAAGGAAATATTTCTTCATACAACGCACAGTCAACCTGTGGAATTTCTTGCCAAGGAGTTACGAAGGCCAAGACTATAAAAGGGTTCAAGGATGAGCTAGATAAGTTCATGGAGACTTGGTGTATCAATGACTATTGGCCAGAATAGGCAGGAATTGCTGTTTGCCAACAGCTGGGAATGGGCAACGGAATAGATCACTTGACGATTACCTATTCTATTCCATCCCTCTAATGTACCTGACATTGGCCTTTGTGGGAAGACAGGATACTGGGCTAGATGGACCATTGTTCTGACCCAGAATGGCTGGTCTTATGCTCAGCACACATCACTGTTTGCTAGACCACACTGTTTAACACAGTGGCAGATTGGGCCAGGGTGCTGCAGAAACTGGGACCTTTCATACTTCTTATATTTGTTGGCTGGGTGCTATGCACATGCAAACAAATCCACATATATGCACGCACAACTGTAGGATAAAATGAATGCTTTTTTATTAGCAGTGCTCTGGTAGCATGTGCCACACCTCAACAGCTCAGAAGCTAGAGTCACTTCCAACAGGGCACGGGTTCTCAGGTTGCAATATGGTGGCCTTAGGGGGACACCAAAATACACAGAGCACGATTAAAAAACATGTCCTGCCAGTCAAAAATATAGGTACCATTTATCAAACAGATGAGAAGCATGCATTCCAATAGTCCGGGATTTCATGGGACTGTCCCAGTTTACCACCGCAAATCCCCTCCCCCCCCCCACTGGGTTGAAATACTCATTTTCTTCATTCAGAGCTGCCCAGGGTGGGGGAGTAAAAAGGACCACATTTGAGATGGCTCCCAACCTGAATGGCGCTATGTCCTGCCACACTGGGTCACAGTGCTATTCAAGTTTGGCCTGACCATCCCTCTATCTCTGGCTAAAGAAGGGGAGAGAGGCCAAATTTGCGTGCCATTGTGACCCTGTGCAGTAGGTGTCACTACCAACCAAATTTGCTCTGTCTGCTCCTGTTTCCATCTACAGAGGAGTGGATGGGCTCAGCCCAAGTGGTGCTGCATCCTGTTTTAGGGTACGTCCACACTGGAGCCTTAGGTCGACTTAAGGACAGTTAAGTTGACCTACAAACCGCTGCGTCCACACTGGGCACTTATTAGGTCAACTTAATTGCTTCCTGAAGTCGACTTAGTAACACCAACTCAAGATTGACCTAAGGCTTAAATCGACCGTATTAAGTCAATTTAAGCCAGTGTGTATGGGGAATAACCCTTAAGTCGACCTAATTGGCCTCCAGGCCCCCTCACAGAGTTCCTGGCCACTCCTCTGTTGACCTAGCACCTGCCAGTGTGGACGCAGGGCTGTGGAGTCTCTAAGTCGACTTAACAAGGTCAACTTTAAGTTGACAAAGTCAACCTTGGCTAAGTCAACTTAACAGAGTCTCCAGTGTAGACATACCCTTAGTGACTTGAAATTCTAGGGTGTATGGAACAGACCAGTGAGCTACCAGTGGCAGAGAGGAAGCTGGTTGAGGATTGGAAGGGCAGGATCTGCACTAAGGAGAAGGCATGGTCTGTTGAGGTCTGTGCTTATAGAAGGCAAATCTGGCCCATGGTCCTACTAGTCTATCTCTGGCTTCATGCAAACAGTGGAACCACCATTAAAATAAAACCTGTCATCCCACACCTTGAGTTGTTTATCATGTGGATCCCACCATCGTTGGCTTTCCACATCTCACAAGCACAATCCTGTGCTATTCTCAGTATTACTGAAATATCTCTGGGGCTCTCCTTGGGACTATTGTGATTTCATTTGTGTTCTGCCCCATAGCCAGAGAGCTTGTGATTCGCTCTGTTTAGTCCAGGTTAATTTAATTTTGGCTATGAGCATATAGATCATATTGGATATATTCTGTATCCTTCAGGCTTCTGAGAGTTCTCCCTATACACTTACCTCAATGTACTCTGCTCTTTGGCAGGAGTCTATGGAACGCCCCATTGGTTGAAAAATTGGAAAATTTTGCATTAAATATTTTGCAAAAAAAGTGTTCCATATTTTTTAACGTATTTTTAAAAATTTTCAACCAAGCCTGCTCAGTACATTTAGGGGAATTCATCACCCCACAGGATCAGACCGTGAGAGCAAGGAGGTAAAGTATGTCCTTCATTCAAAAGCCAAGAGGAATGGCCATCCATCTACCACTGTATTTCATCACATGGAGAAAAGAAGAAATAATCCAGTTTATTTTCACTTACCTCTGACTGCTTTAGGCGTCTTCAAAGAATTCAACCAGCCCATCATCTAGAGACCACCAGGGGATGGCCAGTTTTAGCACTGAATCAGTGCTGCCTGCAAAATAAACAAGTTCCCACAATAAAGGGCTGGTTTCCTGTTTGCGGGAGATTGCATTTTATGAGAAGATGATGCAAATTGATCATAGGCTAAAGTGCCATGACATGGGAGGAGAGCTTCCTGGAAATTAAGACCACCTCCTACACTGTTCTGGGTGCTGGCTGTCACACAAACCCTTTCAGCTGCATGTGTGCATGCATGTGTATGTGTATCACACACACACACACACACACACACACACACACACACACACACACACTCTTTGTACCCACCTCCATTTGCTCCAATCTAGTGAACAATTTCAGAGCTTCTTCATGGCCACTACTGCAACCTGGGGGCTAAAACACCCTCTTTGGCCACTGTGACTTGCCTTTGAGGTTGGTTTTTTTTTTCCACTGGCATCCTTATGTCTGGGGAGAAGCAACTCAACATGAGCCTTGGCAGAGATCCACAAGGTTATGGGTAGGCATCACAGCAGCCACCAGAGTCATTGACTATTGACATGACAAGGACACTGATAAGTCATAGTTCTGATTCGTGTCATGTGACTGAGGCCAGAAGGAAATGAAGACCCATTTCTTATTGGCACATGTGTGTACAACAGCTGTGTTGGACGAAAACTGAATCATGGAGACACTGGAGAAAATGAAAGTGCTGGAAACCCTCATCTGGCAGGGGTCTTAGCAAAGAGCTGAAGAAATTGGTGGTTGCTTCCAATTTTTCCTGGAAGTGGTACTGAAGAAAAATCAACAAGGGCAGAATCACCCACACTTAATGTCATCTTGATCCAAGCCAGAATTTTACTCAAGAACACCACATTTTCTTTAAAAGAACTCCACTGCCAGATGAGGCCATTGTCTCTTACATACAGAGCTGCTCCATGAGAACAGACCAGGAAGGTTATATTTAGGTTTCAGAATGCAAGACTGTTTTCTACCAGGCTGCAATGAAAAATGCTGACAGGTCCGATGTGATACAATTCTGCACCTTCAAATGCCCTTGTAGCATATACATCTTTAAGCAACCTTCTTTTGAGATTGCCTCAGCTCTGGAACATTCTATCTTAGGTGAAAAGCCAAACACAGATCAAATTTTGCAAATACCTGTCATCTTTGCCTGCTATGCATAGCTGTGATTCTGTTTATTTGCCTTCATGTATAAGAAGACTTCCCATCTGTCTGCAAGAGAGGATTCAAGATGGTAAATATTAGCAGTGCAAGAGATGCACCTTACTCCCTCTCTCATACACATTTTATATTTATTTTTCTTCATTTAAATAAATTCATGGGGGTAGAGGGACACATCTTAAGCCAGCGCAAGCCATCACCACATCATGATATATAGCTAGTATCCTGATGGTTTGTCTCTTGAATTTGATAGCATCCTATTTCTTCTGGCCATTCCAAACAGTAATTTTGGAAAGCTAATTCTTGTTCAACATGTTTAGGGCCAGGTATTGTGCATTTTTTAGTAGCTCTGGAGAGATGCAAGTACCCTCAATTCCCATGGAATTATATGGGAAATAAAAGACACTTAGCACCTTGCTGAATCAGGCTCTCATTAAGCAGCTGGATTGTATGTTATGGGGCTGGATGGGAATGGTGTTACTGTCCCTTAACCAGGATGTAGTGGAAGGACTGAGAAATCAACAAATCCAAGATTTCCACAGCAAAAGGAGGCAATTGATTTAAACTGAGTGCCAATTTAAACTTGTTCACTCTGCAAAAACATTTTCTTCTTAATGACAGTATTGTCAAGCGTCGCTGTTTGGTGTTTTTCAGAGACCCCCAGCTCCTGGCCTCTAGTAAACCTGTATGAATCCCAATTTGCATTTTTCTCTGAGACAAGGTACCTCTTTCAGTGCTCCTCTGGGGCTAGCCAACCCTACCCTGACACTTTGATAATTTAAATGACAAGACAAAAAGTGGGAGAGTTAGTACAAGTATGATCCTATTTGAAAAGGATTGGGAAGTGGGCGGGCGCTAGCCCGCCCACTACTAAAGCCCCTTCCCCAGCCTAAGGGGAGGGAGCACTGGACCCAGCTTTCAATTGATTACGGGGGACAACAAATGACAAACAGGAATGGGTGTGAGGGTCAAAGGTTCAAAATAAGGGATTCTGAGGGGGACACTGAGCAGAGAACCTCGGGCAGCGCCCACTGCTCCCGGAAGGTGTCGAGGGAGCCAGAGGACGCTGCCCAGAGGAACTCTGCTATGATACGTGCACAAACAAGGGACTGGAAATAGGCCCCACAGTCACAGGAACCTCCCTCAGCCAACATCCTCTCCCTGGACTTATAGATGGCCGTTTTAGTGTAGGCCAGGAGGAAGTTGGTGAGGTGGTCCCGTGACTTTGTGGGGCTGCGGATGGGGAAGACAGGCTGGGAATCACATCCCTGATCCAAGGGTAGATGTAGTATCATGTGGGTTAACCTCTCCCTTTCCCCACGTGGGGTAACCCTTGCCTACCTCACAAGGGTGTGGTGAGGGTTAAATAGCTACAACATAAAGACCTCAGTGTATAAATCTCTTCCCCTTAAAAGCCTATCCCTAGGATGAAACATAATGGCTGGAAAGAAGAACAAACTTGTATGTAAAATAACTCCAGCAGGTGCTCTTTGGACAGTGGTTAAAGTATAATTTGACAGGCCCCGGAACCCTCTTAATCTCCGGGCCCCCTTCCCGTATAGTCTGGGCCCCCTTCATGCATGTGCGGGCCCCAGCTCAGGTAGGCATTTGCAACCACTTCTCAGTACCACATGCATCGGTTATCACTCCATAAAAATATTTATAATTTTATACAGTGTTTATGTCTATAGCAATTATTGTCATAAACCAGCAAACACTGCATAACGCAATAAGTATTGTGATTATCAACGGTGGGGTGTAGGACCTGCCAGCAGCCAGGGCAGGGCAGAGCAGGCATTTAGCCAGATTTTTCTATTTTTAGGGGCCCCAGAACTCTGGCCCCTCAAATTTGTGGGCCCCAGGATTGTGTTCCAGTGTGTTCCCGCTCTGTCTTTGGTGCTGTGGCATGCCTCAGAAAAGCATAGCTCAACAGGCCTATTTTCACTTTAATTTTTCTTTTGACCTGGGAAACGGCACCAATTCATTTATGGACAAATATAATCAACACTGTTCATTCTCCCTCCCCAACGCGCCATTAGACTTTTCCACGAAAACCGGCTACAGCCAATTTACTAGCAACGTACACATGGCTGTGGATGGTCCTCCCCTGAGTCAATGGGACACTTATAGTTTGAGGCACTGTAAAGAATTGGTGTCCTGGGCGGCATACTTAAAAATGATCTGAATATTTGCCAGCCCATTAAGGGAAGGGTTTATTTTTCTAAACAGGGAGTCTGGTCCCAATTCCAGTTCAGGTCTTTCCATTGACATTAATGAGCGATGGATCAGGCCATAGGAATCCTCAAGTCACAGAAGATTAATAACTTATTGAAACAAACTGTGCCACAGGTCCAGTCTATGGCCATTGCCAAGGAACTGCCCTCTGTGATTTGTAATCCTGTGTGCAATTCTAATTTTATACAGCAGTTGAATTAGTCTGCACTAAAAATTGCTTAGAATTTGCCAGAACATACCATTGTGCCATTTGCTCAGCAGGACCCTGGAGTGAGCTCAGTTTAGAGGGCAGCAACATGTTTCAGATGGGAAGTGCTATTCTGATTTAGCCTTTGCCAAATAGATTTAAATTCCCAGTTCAGTAACACAAACTAAATGATCTACCAGTGCAGCTAACGCTCTTCGCCATGACAGCTGAGCAGTAAAGGGCAGTGACACCAATAGCTTATAGCTGAATTCCAGTTACCATTCAGATTTATATTACATACACAGAGACAGCACTTTGTTGCTGTTGGCTTGTTTCTGGCACCGAAGCTGGGGAATGGCAGAGGCCTAACTTGCCCATGACAGATCATGAGCTAGTGTAAATTATCATAGCTTCACTGAAGTCAATGGAGCTACAATAGCTTCATTTGGTGCAAATGCTGCCCTGATTGTTTATCCCCTTAGAAAGCTAAACATCTCTCCCTATTCCCATCTGCTCCTCCTATCTTGATCTGTTTGTTGTATCCTCCTCTCGTCTCTCTCATCATATATGTAGATTGTAGGCTTGTTGGGGGCAAGAAATCATCTTTTCATTCTGGCACAGTGGGGCTTTAAGCACCACCTAACATGTGGCAGAAGAGATCAAGAATTCTCTTAGCAGAACCCACTCGCTGGCTGGAGCTACCAGACCTGATATTTGTCAAACAAAGAGCTGACTACAAGAAGTGAAGTGGATGACTTAGTACTAGAAGGTACATAAGGCTATGTCTACACTTGTAAATTTAGGTCGACTTTAGCTAAGTCAACTTAACTAAGTTGACTTTAAGTTGACTTAGTTAAGTCAACTTAGCATGTCTACACCTAAATTTTAAGTCGACTTAGGGGGGAATTTACAAAATCGACCTAGAGCATCCACACTGGATGCCTAGGTTGACTTCTAGGGGCTAGGGGGACCTAGGGCAGGTCCACAGTGGCAGGGGGGGCACTCCTTGCCCAGTGCCAGGGGGCTCAGCCTTTGCCCCATTGTACCTTGGTACAATGGGGTAAAGGGGGACAGGGACCCTGGCAGGGCATAGGGGCAGGGTGGGCAGGGCTCTGCCCTGCCCTTTGGGGGGGCATGCCAGGCTCCCTCTGTGCCCTCCCTGGCAGGGAGGGCAGTGGGGGAGTCCTGGAGTAGCCCTAAGTTGACTTAGGGCTACTCCAGGTCTACACTGGCTTAAGTTGACTTTAAAAAGTCGACTTAAGCCTAAAGTCAAACTAAAAGTAGGTTTAATAAAGTTGACTTAATTTTCATTAAGATGACTTTATTTTCCTTAAGGCGACTTAAGCAACTTGCTTACCAAATGAATCCTTAATTATGGGATTGTCTTCCTGGTCCCTCAAACATGTTTTTAGTAATAGGTTTTCGAGCAGTCACATAGGACATCTTCCCTTAATGTTTCTTAGATTTCTGAGTAGACAACGGTTGGTGAAGGGCAGAGCTGAGTCATCCTGACCCCAGACTCCTGGGGCCACTACTCCAGCCTTGGGTAGACGCGAGGGGTGGGGGGAGGGGCAAGTCTCAAGCCATGCCCCCCTCACTGTAACAAAAGAGAAGCAACTTAAGGGGTTAGGGTTAGACTGATGCCACATTAGGTGTGACACACAGCGCCACCAGCCCCTACTGCTCACCTGGGGGCAGGGCCAGATCAATGCAGGTGCTTTAGGGACTGCAGCCCTGGCCCCCAGCCTAAAGGGGGGGCCCAGGTTGCAGTCTCTAAGGTCCCTGCATTGTTGCGGCCCCGACTGCCCCGCTCAGGCTGGCCCAGTGCTGGCAAGGCCTGCTGGCCCTGGGGCCAGAGGCTGTTCTGCCCCAAGGGTCAGGACAGGCTGGTGCATATCCACTGCGCTCTAGGGGCAGGGCTGGCTGGCCCGCAGTGCAGCCTCCGGCACAGCCCTCCAGGGATTGGAACGCTGTCACCTGCCCCACTGGCACCCCACAGCAGGTCCTGGCAGGGCAGGTGACAGCGTTCCGGTCCCTGCATGCCAGCTGGCTCCAACCCCAGGGACAGACTAGCCAGACAGGAGTGTCTCAGCCTCTGGCCCTGGGGCTGCGCCCCCGCCAGCACCCGCATACTCCCAGGTGCTGTGATGGGGGGGGGGAGCTGGGGGCCCAAGGGTGGGAGCCCACAGTGGTGGGGGGCTGAGGGCTCCATGAAAATGGGCAACTTGGGGCCCCGTAATCTGGCCCTGCCTGAGGGCTGGGACCTCCCCTCCTACCTGCATTCATTTGTGCCTCCTTCAGCAAGGTGTGTGCAGGACTGCAGATCCCAGCCAGGCTGACCCCAGGGTGCCAGGCAGCATTTAAATCCTGGAGGGAGCCCAGCTAGGCTGGGATTAGCACTGGGGAGGAGGTAGGGTGGTCTGGGGCCCTGGCTGGAAAACTGGGGGCCCTGAGCACCGGTCGGCTGCCTCCTGCCCCTGTTCCTACCGCTTATGGACCCTCCCCCTCCCCCATCAGTACCAATCCTGCCCTGCTGCCCACATGGACACTGGTTGGCTGGGACTCCTGTCCTGGCATAGCCTCCTGCCCCCTGTTCCTGTGTGACCTTGGAGGGTGGGCGGAAGCAGGGTAGTACCTGCACCAGCAAAATAAAAAGCCAACACCTATGGCTGCTGCTCTTGCACACATGGCTTCTGACTTCCTGATGAGGCAGGCCGCCACTGCTCTGAGGATCTCGTTCTCGTTTTCCTTTTCCTGTACCATGGGGATCATGGAACCTGTCACTGACTAGACACCGGACTGGGAGGCAAACCAGGTCCACTGCGTCAAACACATTGGCATGCACTGCTGATCCTAGCAAATTTTACTACCGCTAGCATGATGGAGCAAGCTACATGAAGGAGTTGGATTCCGTTCTTCGCGTAGCAACAAAGTTGCCAGTAGAATTTTTTTTTACTGCTGATGATGCAGAGAAAACAGTGTGGTTTTTCTGATCCCGGCGAGAGCTGGGCAAATCTGTGCTGCTAAGCAAAAAGTCCAGCTGGCCATGAATTGTGCTTGGGGCTGGATGTGAGTCACCTTGTCCAGCAGTAAGTCTGACTCCTGGGAAAAAGAGAGTTCCAACTCCCATGAGTTGCCTCTTGCTGCAGTGATGGCCAAAGATAGAAAGAAGATGGGGTGAGGGGCACTTATGAGACAAGAAAAGAAAGGAGAAATATTCAGAGTGGAATAGAAAAGAAAATATTGAGAAAGAAAACTGACAGAAGGATGAAAACAGGGGAAGCGAACTGAGGAGAGAAGTCAGAAGGAATCCACAGAGACTCCAGCCTGTATTGCCCTGAGGACTTGCTGATTGTACAAATAACTCTAAAGTCAGATTTGCCACCCCATGATACTTTTTGTAATAAATATACTTAATGTTTTGTTTTTAAAGAAAGATTATCCATTTCCAAAGAGTGGCAAATGCATTCATCAGAGGCATGCTAAATGCATTTTCTTTCTTCCCTAATTGTTTCAGTAAATGATAGAGCCAATAATTATAGCCAGAAATCCACTTAGATAGTTTCTTATACTATCTTCAGGTGAGGGGCTGGAGATCAAGTGGGAAGATCTTAGTTTGGAGGAATAAAATGCTTTTTTCATCTGTACTAAAGCTAAAATTTCTCAAATTCATAATCCAAGTGGTAGCAGAAGCAGGATTTTCCCCAGATTAGTACTCCATTTGGTTATTAACATAAACCAGACAGAACTACCACACATATTTATATAGAGTCCAGCCTACCTCGTAGTCCTGAATCTATGATCGACTTCATCAGGAATTTTTAGTGTGCAAGGAATGGGTAAAACTCCAACTGCTTGTCTTCATGAGGATTTGAATATGGATTAGAGTTTAAAAGGGGTTAAAATTCATCTCTTTTCCTAGTGAAGATGAAGTCTTAGTTATCCTGAGTCTAAGTGTCCAGGACTCAGAAAGAATAATAAGAGGAATTAAAATGGCTTCTCTGTATATTTAAGAAGTGGTGACCCCAGAATCTGTTTTCTCAGGCTCTTCCAGGACTAGAAGCAAGAGCAGAGCCTTCTGTTGGGAAGAGGGAATTTCTCCATGTCCGCAGTATAAGATTGCTGTTTCTAGTCCTGCAGAGCTGCAAGATCTGACTTTTAAAATGTCATAGCTTTATAGCTAAAGAGTTACTACAGGACAACAAGTAAGCCTTGCCCGTCCTGGGCCTCTGACAGAGAAGTGGGACACTGCTGGGGCAGGTTTATTCAAGAAAATATGAGCCACTAATAGATGCTGCTGCTCAGGGCTTTGTAAAATCAGACTACGGGAAGTCTATACTGATGCTGGAAAATTGCTGCCGTCAGCACCAGAGGCGTCGTTGTTGTCGGGCTGGCAGGGCGCCAGCCCCGGGTAGAAAATCCTGAGCCCCGAATCTATTTTCCCCAGCAGGCACATGCGCACCCAGGCGGAATGCTGCGTTCCGCCCAGGGGCCCCAGCGAAGCTGCAGACTCCTGCTGCGGCCAGGCTGGGGAGATTCAAATCTCCCGCTCTGAGCATGCTCAGACAGAGTGTGCTCAGGGTGGGAGCGGTCTGGCCCAGAAGCAGCTCTGCCGGCCGTCCCTGCAGCTCCGAGCCTCCGGCCAGGTAAGGGGGCTGGGAAGGGGTTGGAGGAAGGCCTGGAGAGGGGTGGAGGGGACAAGGAGAGTGGCTGGGGGCTGGGTAGTGGTGGAGGGGACTATGCACGGCAGGAGTGGGGACTTCATGGGGGGCTGGGGAGGGATGGATGAAGTTAGAGGCCTGCGGAGGGGGCATGGGGAGAAGGAGACTGGGTAGGGGCTGGGTAGCAGTGGAGAGGATTATGGGCAGCTGGTGGGAGACTGGGTGGGGAGCAGGGGAGGGATGGATGGAGTTAGAGGCCTGGAGAGGGGTGGAGGGGACATGGGGACAAGGAGACTGGTGGGGGCTGGGGAGGTGTGGAGGGGATTATGGATGGCTGGAGGGGGACTAGGTGGGGGGCTGGGGAGGGATGGAGGAGGTTGGGGGACTGGAGTGGGGGCTAGGGACGGAGGGGTGTGGAGGGGGTTTGAGGGCTGAAGGGGGGTGGAGTGAAGATGGGGGAAGCTGGGGAGTTTGGAGGGCTGGAGTGGGGGTTTGGGGGTAGGGGTGGGCTGGGGGACACAGCCCTGGATCTTTTGGCTATCCAGCAACGCCCCTGGTCAGCACAATCTTCTGGGTTCAATTGAGCGGTCTATGTAGATGCGCTCAATCAATCCGGAAATCACCATAGCAACTCCAGTCCCGGAACTGGAGTATCGGTAAGCCGACCAGAAGGCATTTCCAGGCAGCTTATTGTAGTGTGTAGTGAGTTCTTAGTAAGTGCCGAAAAGTGCGGCAAGTGTAGACTAAGGCTATATCATGGAGGGAGGGACTAGAGGGCAAAGTGCAGGTGAGAGAGATCAGCAGATGCACATGCTGGGTACCACTTTCACTTGCATGGTCTATAGTTACACAATCAAATTAATGCTGGATTTGGGGGGAGAGGGGAAGGGGAGCCCCTGGCATGGAAAGGGGAAGAGAAGCAGTACATTTATGTCCTGCTCCCCAAATGCTGAGATTAGGTCACTAGAAGCAATGCTCTCCATGTTATATTCCCCCCACTCAATCCCCCAAAGATAGGACAGCATAAAAATGAGTCTTACATTGTTTCCTTCTTTGCATTGATTTCCCTCAGCTCTTGGGGGCTTGGCAGTAAGGTCATCTGTCAGGCCATGAACAAACCACCCAGGACAGGGCAAAAAGAAGCCTGTGAAGCCCATGAGAGGTACTGGACTACATATAGAAGCTCCAACCCATTATATCTGCCCTGAGGCCCACTGGAAAATTTCACAGATCCATTGCCGTGCACAGCTTTGGAGGCCCATGACTCTTCTCTCTTTGAACAAGAATAATCATTGCAGTTCCAGAGGTCACAGAAATGAAACATTTCCACTAAGTGCACAGCTAGACTGTGGAGCTCAGATTGTCATTAGGCAAGAACTTAGATGCAAAGAATGACTGGATGATGGGATGGCTAAACAGGAATATCCATTATTGATAGTCTTTAAAAGTACCACTAGACACCTTGTTTGGTTTGCTGAACTAGACTAACATGGCTACCCCTTTGGAATCTGTTGTCCCAGTTAAGGCAAATGAAGTTTTAAGAAAGATTTTTAAAAATTGTATTCCTCGTCTTAACCAAACTCTATTAGTGATTAGGATGAGACCTCTTTGGGACAGATGATCCCACACCTGCTCTGCAGGGTTCTTACACATTCCTCTGAAGTATCCGGTGCTGGCCACTGGCAGAAACAGGACACTAGACCAGTTGGATCATGGCTTTGATCCAGTCTGGCCATTCCTATTGTATAACTTAACCTGTAGATTCCTGCAACCTAGTCCATGCTTATGTTTTTTCTCTTTAATTGATGTCTTCTATGATTCTCCACTTCATAACATCTGGAGCATATTTACTTCAGCAAGACCAGAGACTAGAAAGAGCTTGCCACAATTTGCTGTGTCCAAGACACAATACATACTTCACTTGCTGCAGAGAGACAACACGTATCAACTCAGTCCGGGCAACAGCACACCCCTAAGTGCTCCTTAGAAATGCTGACTGGATGCCATACAGCCCACATCCTTCACTTACATCAGACACTGAAAAGCTCATTCATTCACACTAAAGTTCTAGCAGGGCGTAAAAAACCTGTTGACACGGGTGCCATGCTGAAGTTAAAAGTGACTGCAACATACAGTGCAGGTGAAAGCTCGGGAAGGCTCTCAGAGAATCAGCACATGGTAGTTAAGCTGTGACGCTGCACGGCAATGATTTCAAGACTTTTGGCTTAACCCCATCAAGGCGTCGCTGGTGCTGGGCATAGGGGGCACGAGCCCCAAGTATCAGAGTCAGCGCCCGAGTGTCCCGAGCGTGGCAGTGCAGGCTCAGACAGAGAGCCTGCGACTGCCCTGACCTCCCCACACGCCTGCTCTGCAGCACGTACTGAGGCATGTGCAGGGCAGAAGAGGAGGAGGGAAATTTAAATCCTGTCTCTCAGGTGGATGGGAGGGAGGGGGAGGCAGCTGCTAGCAGCTGGCCCTGGTTCTGGGTCAGGGTTGGGGGCAGCATCTGGCCCTGGCCTGGGACCCGGGGTCTGTAGCAGCATCCCAATCCAGCCCCAGGAGCCAGATCTGGTCCCGGCCGGGGACCCAGGCCACCAGCAGGAGCCAGATCCAGCCCTGGCTGGGGACCCAGGGCTGCCAGCATGATCCAGACCCAGCCAGGGACTTGGGGCTGGTGGTAGTGCTGGCAGGATCCGGTCCTGGCTGGGGACCCGGGGCTGGCAGCAGCGGCAGCAGCTGCATCCAGGTGCAAGGCCAGCACAGATGAGGGAGGGGAGTCACTGGGGACATGGTTTTGGGTGGGAGGGGGTTCCCGGGGCATGCCTCGAATGTTGTATTGGGGCGGTGACACTCCTGACCCCATGATGCAGAAAGCTTAGGTCTCCTAACAGCATGACAAACCAAGGAAGAATGCATCCAACGCATTTCCTGTGAGAACCTCGGCTTCCTGGAATGATGCATATCTAAAACAGAGAGAAAAATGATAAAGAACAGCTGCTGGAGGCATCGAACTAAAAATTTGAGAACTGCCATTTATATAAAGCCACAGTACATATTTTTGGTTATAAAGTATTTTGTCTTAAGATTCAATCAAGGCATGTGCAGGACATCAGTGTACCAGGAAATTCCATTCCCATGGAGTAAGACTGCCTAATTTTATAGAGAAGCAAGTGGTTTGGTGTGGACTGGCCGCAGCTCCTCAGAACGATTCATTTCCTCTCAGCAGCTGCAGCACTTTTGACCTGAGTCCTCACTATGAACACTCAGCACTGTAAGGGGGGATTGGGCTGCCTTGGGGATTGGGCTGCTAGTTTCAAATTGCAGCAAAGTCAGCCTCAAACAGATCGTGCTGGTGGGATAGGTACTGTGTGCTTTCGACATGAATTCCTTTGACTCTCAAAAAATGAGCACTGTTCGATACTGATAGACAACCGAAAGACAGAAGAGCACGGATTCATAGATTCAAAGGTCAGAAACGACCATTGTGATCCTCTAGTCCAGTGGGTCTCAACCAGGGGTCCTCAGGGCCATCCCTGGGGGGGGGCGAACAGGCCCCGCGCTGTCCTACTCCCAGCGGGGCAGTGCGAGGCCTGCACTGCAGGCCCCCCATGGCCACACTCTTCCCTAGTTCCCGCTGCCTTCAGCAGGGAGCACTAAGCCCGGCCCCTGGGCTAGCCCTCCCCGCGCCCGGGGCGGAGCAGGCAGGCCCAGGGGCGGGGCACGTGGCCAGGGCCAGCCCTCGCCGACTGGGTGCCCTTGGCCAGAACTGGCTCCCGGCGGCCGCCTCGGGTCCCCAGCTGGGGCACCAGCCGCAGCAGCCTGGGATCCTGGCTGCGGCCACTCCCCCCACCTGAGCTGAGAGGGGATGAGTGGACTCAGACAGGGGGAAGGGGAGTACAATGTAAAAAGTTTTAGGGAGCACTGCCATAAGGCAAGTTTTCTGATCCTTCGGTCATTTCTTGTGGCGCTTCTCTAAACCCTCTTCTACCCCCATCCATCTTGAGTTGTGGGGACTAGAGCTGGATGCAGTATTTCCGCATCCATCACACTAATGTCAAACCCACCTGTCTGGGCACAGAACTGGGAGCCGTGTCATACGGAACCCTAATTCCAGTTCTGACACTCTCTCAAGAGGTGGGCGGTAAATCAAGAAACCTCTCAGCAATTGGACAAGGTGTTCAAAAGTTAGCACATGGCACACAGAGAAATGCCATAAAGTCACATTTAAGCATAGGGCCTCAGGTCTATTGACCAACATTCCTACCTGTAATCACTGGATCTAGCTCTGGTCTGTCCTTGGGTGACTCCTCCCTGGCACATTGTCCTGCTGGCTACTGTCCTGGGTGTTGCTGGTCAGCCACTCTATACCTGCCCAGGGTTGGGCGGAGCCTCTGCTGCTTCTCTCCTGTCTGGGCCTCTGGCTGCCATCCTTCTCCTGGAGCTTCAGCCACACCCTCTGTCACCCCCTCTCCCCAAACAGCACTCAGCGCCTCCCCTGCAGAGCAAAGATTTGCCAGGACCACACTCCCTAAAGCCCCAAAGGGATTACATTTAGATGTATGGAAACTCAAATTCCCTGAAATACAAGCCCAGCTGGATGCTGCCATCACACAGGCAGTTATTGAAGAGACCATGACACCTGCATTAACAAATGAATTGACATGGAGGAACTTGAAAGAACCGGGGCTTGCTTCTTCAAAATTCATCCTTGCACAAGCAAAATGTAAGAATCCTGAGTGGTTCAGTGAGAGTGAAAAAGATGTTTTCATACTTCCAGAAGAGAAACAAAAGATCCACAATGAGTGCCTTTCCAAGCAAAAATCAAAGCAGACGCAGAAAGAAAAGTAAGAGACACGAAGGACAAATTGTGGTGTAACAAAGCTGAAGAAATAGAAGTGCTAGCAGGTAAAAATGACTCCAAGGGACTTTACAATGCTCTCAGAGAAGTATGTGGACCAAGAAGTAATACCATCACCCCAATAAAGAGCACTGATGGAAACCATCTTTGATGGATAACCAAGAAATCACCAACAGATGGAAAGAGCATTTTGCCACCTTGCTGAACCAATCAGGAAATGCGTATCCTGTTGTAACAGAAACTCTGAACCAACTATCTACCCAATATGACCCCAACGGCCCAATTAATATGGATGAACTGGAGAAGGCTATTAAGAGTACTTGGGGTGGTAAGGTACCTGTCTGTAGAAGACATCTGAAAAAGCTGACTAGCCTGCATATGAGACACTTGCGGCAAATTAAGAACATCAAGTACCAAGATTGAATTCCTAACCCTGAAGAATTAGCACGAGTAGAAATGCCTAGTGTAGAAGCAATAGTTACTTCCTCATAGCTGAGGTGGTCACCCGCATGCCAGAACACCACCTTCTGAAAACTCTCTTCTATGGTAACTGAAGGAAGGTAATCGAGCTAGGGGTGGGTCAAAAGCTTTGCTATAAAGATGTCCTTAAAAGACAGTGGACATTGATGTGGACACATGGGAGACATTGGCAGAAAAACCATTTACAGTGGAGAAATGCTGCATCTCAGGCTGTTGAAAAGATAGAAGAAAAACAATTAGCAGCTTATCAGCATCAACCTCAGCAACTAAGACACAACAAGGCTCGTAATCAACAGAGAAATATCTCCTGCCCTCAATACAGCCAATGTTTCTGTTCAAGACTTGCATCTCATCTGCATGTGGGAAAGTGCTAGTTCATCCCTACAGTCATTGTGGGTGATGGACAGTCAAAGAGGATGTGTAGAGTTCACGTGGTCTCTGTGCACAGTAGCCTATCAGAGCTAAAATTATGAATAAGGATTTTAGAGGAAAGTTTTGACTTTAGTTTTCTTTGGCTGGTAAAAACGTCTGCTCTATTAAAAACGCTTGGATTAGTAACTAATGAAAGGGTAACTAAAATCACCCTTCCTAGAAAGCTAGAAGACTGAATGCTAATGTTTTGCTTTTAGAGGTAACATGTTAACATATTACCCAAACCAAGCCCACAAATTCAAACACCCTCAAACTTTGGGAAAGCTCTGAGTTGAATCCAGACCCAACCTACAGTTCAGGCCTGTGTTCTAGGGGGAAAAAAGACTGATATCTGAAAGTCTGGGGTGCGATCCAAACATCTAGAGCTTTTCAAAATTTTCTAGAGACCTCATTAAAACACAAGGGCTATGTCTACACTAGAAAAAGTTAGGTCGACTTTGTTAAGTTGACTTAAAGTCAACCTTATTAAAGTCAACATAACAAAGTGGACTAAGTAGAAGTCAATTTAGTCCACTTTGTTAAGTCGAACTAATCATCCTTAAGTCGACTTAATAAAGTCAACTTAAGGGTTACTCCACATCCACACCATCCTTAAGTCAACATAAGAAGTTGACTTAAGGTTTAAGTCGACCTAAGGAGTCGACTTAAGGTTTAAGTTGACCTAATGAGTGGTAGTTTTAAAGTTGACTTAAGCTTTCATTAAGTCGACAAAGAATTTCTTAAGTGGACTTAATGAAAGCCTAGTGTGGATGAAGCTTAATTTAAGTCGATGTAAGCCTCCTTAAATCAACTTAAATTGCCAGTGTAGACATAGCCAAGGAGTTTCCCTTCTCTGTGCTAACCAGCAAGCCTTAGACTTCTCAGAGTTCTTTTGAAGATGCTACTTAGACATTTATTTTCATATGTTTTAGCATGACTGTTTTAGAAAATGACAGACATGCACAATAAATCCTGAACTATGGGCACTGGAGTCTCTCTTGCTTTGTGGATGGAATCAGTACATGGGCAATACCCTCATTGCTCACAAACTCTACTCTGTATGGAAGTGTTTGCAATAAGAGCCCCATGTTTCCATCATGTGGGGGTGGAGATGATCTACATCTGCAAAAATGCAGAAAGTCTGCTTCTGTAGCATGCTCCCACCTTCCCTGCAAACTGGCAAAAGCCCCTGTATTGGAACTCTATGGAATCAGTTGATGGTGGGGCCTCAGGAGTTAGCTGGGCTCTTGCAGACTCTTCAACCTCCTAGACACCAATGCTATAACACACAGGAGAATCCAAAGCTTTAGGGACTTTGATTTTCTTCCCATTTTTGCACTTTGGAGTCCTCGTGTACAAAGGATCAATAGGGGCAGCCAGACCAACCAGCCCAGGGGAACACAGATGATGTTAGGGGGCTGCCAGCTAAGGAAGTGGACATTAGCAGAATAGATCTTAGCCAAAACACTGAAATGACCAAAATGTGGGCTGTGTATTTACTTTTCATCTATAGTTATAAGACCACCCTAAGCTAAATAAGAGGGACACAATTAGCTCAACGATATATCTAGCTCTTAAGGCCAAAATATGTTATTTAATTATTTACCACGTGCCTACTTTTCCATGGCAAGTAGCGTATGAAAATGAGATACATGAACAACGATATGCTCTCTATATGTAAGCTTTCCACTGTTAACCTGCTAGGAAAAGGGGCACATACACAATAAAGAAACTCCTTAATACATGCAATATGAATATTCATCCTCAATAGGTTAAGACTGTGGCGGTAACTGCATGTATTTCTTATAGGGCACAAAAATCCCAACCCAACAAAATGGTTATTTTTAATAAATCTTGTGCCTAGGTAAACACCTTCACCACTTACTGCCTAAGTCCAGGGCCCCCCATGTCTCCTGCACAGCATCTCTTTGGGTTTTATATTTTATATGACATAGCAAAGTCAGTCATGGGCTCTATAGAACCTTTAGTTCCTCTGCTCTTTTACATTAAAGGAAACTCTGCAGAATGCAGGTGTTTTAAAAAAACCCTTTTCTGCGTTTCACTTTAGAGATGAAATCTTTAAAGGCTTCTACTCCCCAGGCAGATGCAAGCAGTCTAGCTTTATAAGGGAAAAAGCTATGCTGTTATCACTGAAAGCAATCCGTGCTGGATACTTGGAAAAGAAAGAACCGTTTCCAAACAGCAGTCACACAAACAGAGGGAAAGGCTATTCACCAGCCATTTTGTAATGAGGAGAAAACCCGCAAAAGTTTAATATTTCTTCCAAGGTCACTTAAATCCCATTAGTAGTTGGAAGTTTAACTTGGTCCAAAAGCACATAAAACCCAAGTGAAGAACTATCTCTCATTTCATGTCAGAGCCTAGGGGAAAAAACATTTCTTCACCCAGCTTCTTGCTTCCAACGGACTTATTTGGTTTGCCCTCCATCATTCACCGACAAGCTGGATATAAAATGGCCTCAGAAAAAGCCATTAATTCCAGCTGGCACGTGGCTTTAACTAAGGCTTTTGCTGTCTATCAGCTGGAGGGAGAAGAGCAGGGGAGAACAATTTCTAGTTCGCTTAACGTGTTTCAGAATTTGGTTTCCAGTTTAGAAGGTTTCTCTGTACACTAGCACTTTTTTAGAGAAGCTTCTGGAAGTCCATTGCCATCTTTGCCAATGTGAATTGAGTTCAGCACAACGCACTGGAATTGCCTAGTTAGAAGTTCCAGAGGGGTAGCCCTGTTAGTCTTGTTCAGCAAAACAAACAAGGAGTCCTGCGGCACTTTTAGAGACTTACAAATGTATTTATTGCATGAGCTTTAGTGGGATGAAGTGGGATTTTACCCATGAAAGCTCATGCAATAAATACATTTGTTAGTCTTTAAAAGTGCCACGGGACTTCTTGGTTAGAGATTGGATTCTTTTCTTCATGTAAATCCATCTTTCTATTGGGTTCAGAAGCTTCTGAACAGTTATGTTGCTCCAATAAAGGGTGCAATTATAAAACTAAGTTCCACTAGAGCTATAGATTTAGCACCCTCTAGTCTGTCAACAAGGGTGCTCTCTCGCTCTTTTAAAGAGCACAGCTCCCCCAAATATGGGCTTTAACAGTACAGGATGCTGTTTACTGCTTGGAAAAGGAAGCCTTTGTGAAGAATATGTACTTCTCCAGGTCAGAGTCATCCAGACAAGATAGAGGGATAAATTATGCATCACTGAAATTATGTATTACCTCAATATTTCTCTGCCATCTTTAAAAGCTGTGAATAAAGTCTGATTTTTTGCTTTTAACTTTCCACTGTATTAGGATTTTGGAAGTAAAATAGACATATATTCATGGATTATAAAGTTCAGATAATTTAGCTTCATCTCCCTGTATAATCGGCCACAGGATTTGTGCGAATTAATTTCCTTTGGAGCACATCTTCATTTTAAAATTGCCAGTGATGGAGTAGCCAACAGTACTTGGTCAATTGTTCCGACAGACATTTATTTTAGCTGTTAAAAATTAGAAAAAAAGAGTTCCACAAATATTTGAATTTTTTGCTTCCAGGTTTGCACCCCCTTCAGACTGGCTTCTACAAAACTTCAAATATTCCTTTGTTGGCACAAATGGCTCTAACAGGCGAATAGCATTGTGTTCTCACCAGAAGTAGTTGCACATTCATCCAAGTAAATTGAAACATGACTTCTGACCAATCCCAATTAACAACTTCATCATAAGCAACTGGGAAATTTAAAAGAATTAAAGAAACAAACAAAGGAAATTAGTGTTTGGAGGGTAAGTTAGTTAGATCATGTTTGCTACAATTTTTTTTAACCTTCCCAAGCTTTAATAAGCAGCCTGCTGTATTTTGTCCCTAAACTGCCCCATGTTCCAGAAGTAGCTTTTTACCAATTTTTTTAATGAGTTACAACCTCTCTTTTTCTAGACAGATCTCATTCTAATGATCCATAGTGAGGCGACCTTTAATCATACCAGCTTGTTCAAGAAGTTGGCCAGGATGGCTAAATGAGGGAAAAATTAAATGCCCCTTTGCTTAGTGATAGTCAAAACAATGGAAAGCCACCACCCAAGGACTAGACAACACACAAGCCTGGGCAGTGGCTGAGCCATCTTGTCCATGGAGTTACCAGTTCTCTGATAACAAGCCCTGGGGTGGGAGACTGATTTGATGACCTCATGAGGTCCCTTCCAGCCCTATGATTTTATGGCTGCGTCTACATTTGTAAATTAAGTCGACTTAAGCTTCCTTAAGTCGACTTAATTTACCCTGTGTCTACACTACAGTTTCCTTAAGTTGACTTAAGCAACTTGCTTAAGTCGACTTAAGGAAAATAAAGTTGACAATGAAAATTAAGTTGACTTTATTAAACCTAGATTTATTTCCACTTAGGGCTTAAGTCGACTCCCTAGAGTCGACTTAAGCCAGTGTAGACGTGGGGTAGCTCTAAGTCAACTTAGGGCTACCCCAGGACTGCACCAATGCCCTCCCTGCCGGGGGGAGGGGAACCCAGCGAGAGCCTGGCATGCCCACCTTGCCCCTATGCCCTGCCAGGGTCCCTGACCCCCTTTGCCCCATTGTACCTATGTACAGTGGGGCAAAGGCTGAGCTCCCTGGCACTGGGCAAGGGGTGCCCCCTTGCCCCAATGGACCTACCCTAGGTCCCCCTAGCCCCTAGAAGTTGACTTAGGCATCCAGTGTGAACGCTCTAGGTCGACTTTGTAAGTTCCCCCAAAGTTGACTTAAAATTTAAGTGTAGAATCACTAAGTCGACTTAACAAGTGTAAACATAGCCTATGATTGCAGCTGGGTGACAGGTGGGAGGAGGGGAAGCAAAGTTACAGAAACACCACAGAAGCACAGAGAAAAAACAGCAAAGCCAAGACACAGCCATAGCCACAGCTGTGACATGATTCTTGAGAAAAGCTGAGTGAGCTTTTGCACAGAGTGATGGCTGGAGAGAGGCTTGCAACTGTGAGCAAAAGCCATCTCCCACCGTTTGATTTCTACTGTGTTCAGCAAATAGGAGCATGTACATTCTTTGTAAATACACAGGACTGCATCAGAAGAAATACTTGACACCTCCATCAATTTCTCCCAACAGAAACAATCCACCAGACCCTGAAAAAAGCATAACTACTTGATTCAAAAGGTGCTAACACTTAGATTACTAAAATGTATCTTTTTAAAATCTATAACTACCTTTGAAACCATGACTGTGAAAAATTTTACAGCCATGAGAACTAGTGATATCTGTGCTCTATGCATTTGCACAGGTTGGCCTATCATTCAGCAAGTGCATTTGCTAGGCTCAACCTGATAAAGCTGAATACAGGACTTTTCTGTTGGAGGAGCCATCTGCTGCTTCACCAGCTACTACCAGAGCTGCCAATCACGCTCCAAGAGGCTATCTGAAAAATGACAGGCAAAAGCTTCTGTCAATGGTCTGTAATAATATTTATTTGCAGTCTCCAGAAGCCTGAAGAATGAGATGTCTGGAAAGCCTGATAGTGCTGCATTAAAGGGCCTATTTTGTCCTGGAAACACAGGATTAGCTCCCAGCTACTAAAGGTGCTCAGATACCGGGGGATGAGCACAATGAACAGAACGATTGGGAGTTGGCTGAAGGAATTTAATTTGGGATGCTGCCGACTGATTTTTCCATTCAACTTATTTTGTACTTGTTCTAAAATGTGTGGCTTTTTCTGTTAGTTCCTGATTTAAAATGCAATTTGCTTAATAATGCTACAAATGCCTAGGAGATATTAAGTGGGCAAAGAGCATTGCACCCCCACCCAATTTTTAAAATTTCGCAACACACGCTGGAGTCTTAATATTCTGTTCTTTCAGCCTGAAACAAGGAGACAAATCTTCATTCTCTTTGAAGGTTAAAAGTAGTGGGAAGAGCTATTTGGAGCTGCTCCTGCATGCCAAGGGGTGAAACATCCATTAGTAGAAGCTATTATAAAGCCTTAGATGAATACATTTCATTAAGTACCTAGCACTCTGTATAAATAATCAGCAAAAAGAATACATAGCTTGTAAACAGCAACTTGGACCTTTGGGCTTTATTCTGATGTGCTAGTACTCTGCAATTTACCTTGCTTGTTAAACTTCATCTATCTTTGTATCTAAGGGAAGCCCTATGTTGAAGCTTGCTTAGGGAAGTGGTTATCTGAATTTCGACTCTTCCAGCTGTGCATTTTTCGATAAGCCTCAGTAGTGCTAGAGTACAAGTCAGACTAAACTGGTGTAATAAAATTGATTTCTTGCATTCTTCGACCTTTGGTTTCTTTAGCCTTAAGAGTGAGAGTTTTAGTGTCATGGTCTCCAGACAGCTTTTGGATGACTAAATTAACATCAAGTACATGCAGTCCAGGACCACTGTAAAATTAGGTGATCAGATAAGGGAATAGTTGAAGATGGGAGGAATGAGAAGAAAATGAGAAGCCAAGGCTGGAAGAAATGCATTTTTAAAAGGGATAGAAAGGAGAAAGCAATAGCTGGCAGATAAGCGTAAACTGTTCCTAGAGGGCAGAATAGCAGGTAAGAAAGTTAGACTGGGAGGAGATGAAGGCAAAAATATTTGAAAGAAAGAAAAATGTGAAAAGTGGAGTAGAGTGGTAGGTGAAAAATTAAGGTCTTGAGTGCAAGAGCCAAGAGTTTGAGCATTATTTTATGACAGGCAGATAGGAAAGAAATTAAAGGATTCAACAAAAAGAGATATGTTATTGAGTCAGACTTTTGAGTGGAGGACTGACAACTCAGAAATGAATTTTCTTAAGCTTCTAGAGACAAACTTCAAAAGAACTAGACTACAATGTTCATTTGTGTTAAAAATTCCATTGGTGGGACCCTTATTTTGCGCTATGGATAAAGAAAATGTGCAAGATAGAAAAGCATCTCACATCTAAGACTTTTTTTTCTTTTGTGCTTATTCAAAAATGTTCCTATCAGCTTCAATATTGGCTGTAGAACCAGGCCCTGTACAAACACAAGTTCTAAGTTGGATTTCTCCATCCCTAATTCTTTGCTGGCTTTGTGCAACTGTTTAGTAGACTTGATTTAGAAATGTACTAACTGTATTAAAAGGATATTTCTCTAAATATGGACAAACTATGTATTAAAACATCCTTGATTCCATTTTCATTAAAGACTCAGCGTATTTCTAAATAAAGCCATTTAAGAACTGCACAAATTGCATAGATTCACTAAAATTAAGAAGAGGTGTGAATTTTATATTCATTTTATTTGTATTGTATCCAGTTAAATAGCTGGATTTTTTCCCCCTCCAAAAAGCATGTGTCTGGACCTAATTAGGGCCCTCAGAAAGGGTAGGAGAGATGTCAAACTATAAAGCCAACCACTTGGACAAAAAAAAGTAGAGGTGGGTTGAGGGAAAGAGGAAGAAAAAAGTTGGCAGGGGGTACAGGAAAGCCTGCTGCAAAATACATGCTGACGAATGAGGAATTAGTTCTTCCAGTAGTAGACAATCGCTAGTTTCACTATGTTTACACACAGGCCCTTGACTACATTTGCACAATGTAATAGTGATGTCTACACTGTAGTTGGGAGTGAGCCTCCCAATCTCGCGGACAGTTCTATCAGGTTTTGCACTACCACACTGAAAACAGGCTGTGTATGTACGGAGTGGCACCAGTAGAGGCTTGGGATAGCCACAGATCTCAAACCTACCCTACTTCCAAGTCCGAGCTTGTGTGGCTAGCTGAAACCTCTGCCAGGGCACAACGTTCACACCTATTGCCTCATCAACACAACAAAAGGCTTGCTCCCAACTGCACTGTAGACACACCCTCTGTATTGAAGAATTAATGGGTTAGGGAAGGAGGGGGCGGGGAAACTAAGCAAGGAAGGAGCCAAGAGACCTGGATTTCTATTCTATTCTATTCCTGCCTTTTAGTTCACTGTGACTCATCAAACAAGTGAAGCCATCTGTGCCTTGACTTCAACATCATCTCTGGGGATGGTACCCGCCTTTGTACAATTTTAGGGGACCAGTGGATGAAAAGCACTGTAAAGGAAGCAAAATATAATACCCAAGTAATCAGACTATAGCAAGTTTCTTACAATTACGAAAATAGGATTAGTCATAATACCAGTACACGAACCAGCAGAGATGTTCACATGGAGTTATGGGGCAAATGATAGGTATTATTCGGTCCCATGACTTGTGAGCCTTTGACCTAAACACCCATAACTATGGAAATACAATGATGTTTTACAAAGTTTATTAAATTGATCAAGTTCAAGTAAATGAACATTTTAATTGCATGTGCCAACATAAACAACCCCCCCCCCAGCTATGTAAGCCTCCAATGTCAAACAGCACAAATACACAGGTGCATCTCTCTGATGTCAACATTTACATTTTAGTAATTGCAGGTGTGCTTACTGGAATGCATGATCATACAAAACCTGTTATTTACTGCACTTTGCAATCTTGTACCTTTTCCACACCACGCTGTAGAACTGAGTTGCTTGGAGGAACACTACCCTGTTTCTGCAGCAAACTTTCTACAAATGACCTGCTAGGCTGACGTGTATTGAAAAGCCACACCTTAGCAGGGTTCAGAAGACACATTTTGTAAATTTTGTTCTATTGTAAGTTAGAAGCCCTGTGGAGTTCTTGAAATAGTTCAAAGTTGCAGTACAGACAGATCTCTAGAAATAACCTACTATGCAAATTTATCAAAAGTAACTAGATCATATTTGCTGTAGTAATCTGGTTTCACTTACTATAGAGAACTGCACCATAGAAATGCTATGAATTAAAAGTTAAATTTTTATTTTACAGCAAGACAACTGCTGGTTCTTAACACAAGTTGTGTCTGTTTTTGAAGGCAACTTTAGGTCTGTTGAATAAAGTAAAAACAGATTTATATTCCAAACATTTGACTGTATTCAAAATTTATTTTTTTAAACAAAAACAAGACAGTGATTTTAAATAACAAACATGGTATATTCTACACGTCGGTTGATCAAGACTTTTAAAACTAACCATATTTAACAGTAACTTTTATGCAGTTCTGTTGCAGTGTCCTCTACAATATTCAAAAGTATTGGTTTCCATTTCATCAACCCAACTTTCTAAGAATACAAGAAATCAAGCTGTTTGCTTAAGTGAAGCTTCAGTTTTCTTTAATGAAGAAGGCTCCACCTATACAAAAAGCACATCAAAACAGTTATTCTTCAGACCTACAAAACTTTTAAAAAATGAAGTCTGTTCAGCCTTTTTGGTTTTTCTTTTATACTGCCCACATGGAGAACAGCATAAAGCTAAGAAACAAGCTCAGCCTCACTATAGCAGTGCAACAAATGGCATCAACCAAACTTCATGAAACAAATAAAACAAACATTGTCAGCAAAATTCAGCTGTACAGTAGTGGGGGGGGGAGCAACCGTTTTGTGGGTCACAACCAGACTGATTTTCAGTGTGCGCCTTTCCTCAGGAAGACTTTCTTCCTGATTCACATATAAAGAATGGAACATGCATCAAAAAGCCTTTGTTTTCATGTAGAAAAAATGCCCTTCAAAAACAAATTCAGTGATGTCATAAGGCAAAAAAATATGAAGCTGGGCAAAGCATTTTACCCCAGAATGTGTATACACACACACACACACACACACACACACACACACACACACACACACA
>ML685886.1:4664841-4684343 GCA_007922175.1 Pelusios castaneus | reverse complement strand
TATAACCCACTTCGTCAGATGCATCTGACGAAGTGGGTTATAGCCCATGAAAGCTTATGCTGAAGAAACTCTGTTAGTCTATAAGGTGCCACAGGACTCTCGTTGTTTTTTGCCGTACACAGACTAACATGGCTACCCCGCTAAAAATGTACACTAATACTTTAGCAGTTCTGGGCTATTAGGTCAAATGGTTAGTTCAGAATTGTGAACTGATTGAAGCTCTGATGAGGGAAAAAATTCTATAATTAGAATTTAGAATTTTTACCTGATCATTCTGGATTGAAACTGAGAAATGGAATATGAACCAGAGTTTTGCATTGCAACTTGGGTGGCCATTGCAAATTTCCAACCTCTGCAAATAAATGCATGTCATGAGTAACGTTCAAACAACATACGGAAAGAACAATTCGAGTCTAAGTGTTGAAGGACGTGTTATCACTGCAGTACTTGCTGTAATAAAATGGTTACTATCATGCTGATTATATGCTCTAAATTTCTTTCTCTACACACAATAAAAGAAACTGATAATTGAAAAAAATCTGATCCTTTACAGACTTCTGACATTGAGATGCAGGTTAAATTACTTCCAAAAGGATCAATTCACATAGGACAGACAAAGAAATGTCCCCATTTTTCTTAGTTATCTGTTCTGTGGCAGTGCTTAGAAACTATAGGCAGTCAAATCTCCTTGGCGGACACTGCACAAACACACAGCTAAGCATGAATCTTGCCCCAAAAGTGCTTGCAATCTTAGTTGAAACAAGATGCAAAGAATCTGACTCACAGTAAGAGAAAAGGGATAAGTAGGGTAATGAAAATAAAATTCCATAGTTACATAATTTGAGGGTTCCAAAGCAACCAAATAAAAAAAACTCCAACAAATAAAATCCTGTATCCCTAACTGTTGCACAACCACACCACCAGATTAATTCAGAGAGGCCATTTCATGCACAGGGAACAGAGGGGTGAGGTGGTTATGCTGCTGCATGGGAATATCAAAACACACACACTGTGAATGTGCCTCAAATCAAATACTTAAACAAAAGGCACAGGTTGATCTCACAAAAACAAAGAATGGAAATATAAAACACACTGTAAACTTAGCATTCTCGAAAGGAGACTCATTGGACGTTATCTTACCGGTCAGCTATTGCTTTAGCCATAAAGTAATCTTCAGCAATGTACTGTGCAAAAGCTATCAGTCCCCCAGCTTGGTCTAATACATCCTTTCTCATCAGGCAAGACATGCCTGTTACACATTTGAAACCAGTTACATTGGCAGAAATATATGACCTTGGGTGTGAAGTGCCAAAATATACCTACAAAAAGAAAAAAGTAGTAATAAATTGGGTTTAAAAGTATGCAAGTAATTTGTGGAAGTTATTTTTCTATTCAAATGACTTTCTACTTCACTTATGCTATCTTTCCGAGCAGATTTATCTCTCTAAAAGATTTTGACCAGACAATGGCTAACTACAGGTGGCTGGCTTCAGTAAAAGAAACCTTGCAAAAAACTTTTCAAGGTACCAGCTTTTGCGCTGTGCTGTTAGCTTTGAGACTCCTCTGCCTGCACATTACAGAAAAGCATAGAAAGAATAAAAAAATTAGACCTGTACTTCTTGCTCTAAACTGAAGAAAACAGTTTGTTTCAAAAGTTATTCACTTTAAAAATGCAACTATCAATCTTCCATCATGTGTCAGGCACAATGCAGTTTACTTGTTAATCTGTTCATATCTGTTATGAATTTGTACTCCTTTACATGACCTCATTCTCACTTTAATTTTTTATTATGTTTCATTGCCTCTGAAGAGTACATAGTTCAAGAACTATGACTTAGATAAAGCAAAGTTTTATGCCACATGAGACTAGAACATACACAGCATATTACCCCTTCTAGAATTCTGCAACTGTCACACTGGACTCTATAACATTGGTGCATAACACAATACAAAGCAATTTTGATGAGTCATATCAAAAACAACTTGATTTAGACTATAGGTTTATTTTAGTTCAACCAGTCCTCAGTGAGAATGGTGCACAGTACTGCTTTGAATAAGGATAGATGGAAATTCTGGAGTTATTTATTATAAAAATAGTCATCCGAGGTTTCATTTATAAACAGTGTAATCTGTTTAGAAAAACATCCAAGGGCCAATCTGCAGAACTCTCAAGCTCTATGCATTATCTGTGCTCATTTGCGTGTACACGAACACGCATTCAATCAATCATTTGGCTTGGAAGGATTAAATATTTAGCTGATAAATGTCAATTTCACTGTATACACATAAACCAACAAAAATATTTACATCAATAATAACTGAAATGTACATATAAGCAAAGTAAGAAAAATGCTGCTTGAGAACTTACAATTTGATTTAAGGATATTTACACTGTATTTTGACATATGATGTTGACCATTTGTGTTTTAACTGTTGTAAAGATTTATTTTTTTTTTGCAGCTCAAGGTCTGTCATTAAGTAATTATTGTCTGAGACCCCCCAAAATTTCTCATAATTATGAAAAAAAATTAAAAAACCAAATGATAAAAAGAGGAAATGCTTCAAAACAAACATCTGTGTTATCTTGTGAAGTTATTAAAAATAAAAATATTTCTGCTAAGTCTATCAATAGTGTGACAGAGACAAAGCAAATAGTTTGTAGACTGAACTGCTCTGCCAATTAACAGCATCAATCACAACCTAAAAAACACAGAATCATCAAAAGTATTTGATAAAATATTTACATTGCAATTATAGTTAAAAACAAACAAAAAAAACTAAGTTGGGGAAGTTACCAAATGAAGCATGATATCAGATAGCATTAAGGCTATAGGGTAATGGCTCTAAATTTTAAAATATGCGAAGTTGAGTACACATTCAGATTTTAGAAGTGTGTAGGATAAACAAAGATCTAGCTTAACTTGTGTATCAAGATCAGTGGTTCTCAACTTGTGGCTCAATCAGCACACAGCTGTGGCCCATATGACATCCTCAGGGACGTACAGATTGTGTATATGTGGCCCACATATGAGAGAGAAAGAGAGAGAGAGAGAGTTCATCTGTTTCCTTCCCCCAACACACATTGGTAGACAGGTTGAAACCTTTGATCTCTAAGTGGTGCAATATCACTATGGGCTTCTCGAATTCATTGTCATCAGATCAATCTCCCTGATCGACTGATCGAGTCTGTGAAGACCCACTCAGCTGATCAGGAAGTTGATGCTGCAAGACCACCTGGGCAGAAGGAGCAGCCCTGAGTTGGAGGGAAGGCATTTCCCTCCAGCTTAGGCTACTGAAGACAGCGTGGTAAACAGAAGGTAGGCAATCGGAGGAAGATACACAAGTACTTAAAATACCTTGTACCTTAAAATACCTCCCTTCGATTGCTGCCGAAATCATGCGGCAGTATAGACCAGTCCTAGAATAGGATGGAAAGGAAGAAAGACACAGTTAGATATTCTACTGTGTATGCTGTAAAGGTCATTGAGGCATAGAAATCCATTTGACTACGAGATGGGAGACACAGGACTCTGTTTCTGGACTACAAAGGGGCATTTCTCAGTTACGTTGTTGTTTGGAGGTGATGTGATGGTTCAATATTCTAATTGTAAAGGAAGCATGATGATTGGTCATGTGGGGTTTTCCAGTTAATACGGAAAGGATGTGGTTTGGCAGGGAAAAAAAAAATCAGGGGTTTTTTTTGTTTTAAAATGGAAACTTCAATCTCGATTTCCTGAGTTTTAATAAGTTTTATTTATTCAAACTACATTTTAATTTGGTCCTTTTTGTTTACATTATATATTGTATCATTAGTTTTATTTAAGTGATCTGTTTAATGGTTTTATGAAACTTATTAGAAATAAAGTGTTAGATACTATCAGATCACACAGACAGCATCTTTGTCTTATCTTATACCATCATTGTTCAACTGCTCACAGCCAGGATAAATGTTTCTACCCCAGAAATGTTTCTACGGAAGGGGTGGACTATATATTTCTAGTTACAATTGTACTAAATAAATATTTATGAAGGGTGAAATTCACCCAAGTTTAAGTACTCTTCTTCAGCTGCCTACCATACTCAACAATGACTGTGGAGGAGGGAAATTCAGCACTTGTTAGCTTGGCGATGAGACGGAAGTCCTGTATTTGAAACAAAGCCCCTGTGACAGTTTGGCAGGAGAACCTGGAGAGCTGCTTGATATTATGCCGTTGAAGATGGTGCTGTTGATACGCTACCTCTCTGTGCGCATCCATTGCCTTGATGGAATCATACACTACAGATCTCAATTTACTTCTCTCTCTGGCAACTTCTTCCCAGTATTCTATGTTAATATTTGCTTTCTTTAAGTTCTTTTCCAATACGTCCTTACAGCTCTGTTTTTGCCCTCCTCTATCACATTTTCCTTCCTTGAGTTCACCGTGGAGGAGAATCTTTGGGAGATGATGATCTGGCATATGGACAACATGACCTGTCTATCTCAGCTCCACATTAAGCATGCCAGCTCTTCTCATTACCTCCGTGTTTGGAATTTGATTTTGCTATTTAATTGCTAGAAGCTGCCACAGATGTCTCCGTTGCAGCCTTGTAAGCTTTTTATGTGTTTCCTATAGAGGGTTATTTTTTCTATAGGATGCAGAAGTGCAGTCAGCAACACTGTGTGACAGACCATCTTAGTTGCTGTAGTGATGCTATTTTGATACTCTTCCTGACTAAATGCAACTTCTGCATCAGGGTGTTTTTGCTAGCAACTAGGCTTCCTAGATATAGAAAGGAGTAAACACATTTAAGGATTTTGCCGTTGAAAAGACTGCCTACATTTTTTCAAATGGATGGATTGTAAAGAAGTTTAGTTTACTGGCATTTCTCTTTTATCTGGATGGTTTTGCTTCTAATACAAAGTGAGTGGTTATCTCTTGAATGTCTGTGAGTGAAAGAGCAACTGCATTCTTCATGCATCTTGGAGGCGACGTGTAATCTAGCCAAGTTAAATAGCTTCCTGTCAATTCTAGTATGAATATAGACTCCTAAACTGAGGTTTTCTCTGTGAAAAAAGTGAGGGTAGCAAGTGTAAAGAACAAGTATTCACAAGTCTTTCCAAATTATTTCAACTCACGGCACCGGTGGGATAGCAAGAAAGATCCTTTAGCAGCAGGGTTGTGATCAGGCTACTGGGATATCAAGGAAGGGGCTATTTGTTCTGTAATATATGGATCCTAGGGACAAGAACTGCTGCTTAAACAAGGGGCAGCAGTAGTCTGGATTCTAATTCACAGGGAAGAATTGCTCTGCCAGCATAACAGAACTGAATTCAGAAGCATCAGCACCCCACAAAACCACAAAGGAAGCTCAAAAAACTGGGCTTTGTGCTGAAAGCAGAGAATTTTCTGATGAGTTCTCAAACTTTATAACAGATCTCTATAATCTTTATTTTATATAAAGCTGTAATCTTAGACACTGAACCGAAGGTTGTCAACACCGTTACCTTTCCCTGTAAACTAGTTTAATATCTATATGAATGTTTTACAAACAATTTTTAAACATATATTAAAATATCTCACTAAATAGTTTTAAGTTATGAATGCATGCTTTCTTTGCTCAAAGATTAACAAAGAATAGCTGAAGGTTTGTTGTAAAAGCCACAAAACTCACTGACTATAAAACACTGTCATGAAGAAACCAGAACAAAAGAAAGCCAGATTGCACTCACCTGTTCTAGAGTGGCAGCAAAGCCCTGTCTGTCTGCTACATAAGGCAAGCCATGGACCAAGCCAACTTTCTCTGTCATTTGATTGGCCATATCAGTAAGGGTATCTGGTGTTACTAAATAAAGGACAAAGTATGCAAAACTTATGGTCTATGAAACCACTTATTCCTTATTAGTTGTGAAGTTATTAAATAAAGTTATGGTCAAACTCACATTCTATTACTAAAAGTGCAGAAAAGTTTAGCCACTTATTTGGTTGATTATATTTTTGTGCAACAAAAAATTCCACTGAGACAGGAGTTGTCAAGAGCTATAATCCAGCATAAATTTCTAACAATTTGCAGAGTGGCTGTCATAGGACAAAAAATTGACACCAATTTTTTAAAGTTAGATTTTCTGTCAAAGCAGAAATAGTTATGATTGAGACCTGAAATTAGAATTCTTATAACTCAAATACTAGAAGAAATACTTGTCTCATTTTTAGATGTTCAAGCGTTTTTCAAATTTAAAAACTGGACTTTCTGCTTTAGCTGAAAGACACACTACATAAGGATTGAAGTTTCTTATTTTTTAACTTATACATTACAGCTGTAGAAATTCCTATTTCATCTCCGAGTGTGTTTATGTACAAAAACATAGCTCAATTATTCAATTAGCAAAACCAATGCTACAGTATGTATTGCATGTGTCTGTATAGAACTACACACTTAGTTCGAATCACACAGATACAACTTAATTTAGGTTTGGAGTGATCAACCAAAAATCCACTAAACTGGAGCATGTACTACATTTCACATATTTGAATTTAGAAGCCAGGTTCTTAGGACCCCAAATTAAAAGACAACTGTCCCCTTTAAAAGTTGTAACTCAATTTGAAGTCCATCTTAATAGATAGTCTTACTGAGAATGTAATTGCCTGCCAAGAGGTATTGCCGAGAAGTAAGTAGTCCGTAGGTAGAGTACTCTATTTTTAAAGTAAACTATTTCAAGAGAACATTCCAAACCCCACCATCATACCGTATACCTACCTCTGATTCCACTGTCACAGATCCATATGAGATCATACTTGGCAACTTCATAACCTGGCATTAAATTGTTAATTTTTGGGTTGATGCCAACTTTTTTTCCACCTTCAATATTAAAAATTAAAAGACAGTTATACACAACGTCATGCATACGGTTACAAAATGCAGAAGCTACCTTACAAATATGTAACAGAATACAAGGTGGCGGTAAATATCTGACTTTCACCTGTGGAAAAATCTATTAAGGTCATCTTAGCCAAACAAAGAAGATAGTTGAAGCCTATATGAGATACATAATCCTCCCCTTAACTGATACAGTACCTTTTCCAAAGAAGAGTTTAATAAAAACTGCCTTCCAGAGACAAACAGTAGTTTCGTGAGATCATATTAACATTGCCACACTAAGGGCCCTGTACATAACGGAGCTGTTGGGGCTTGGAGACCGCATTGGGTGTTAGTTAGTGCCCCCTTCTCCTGAGTTTGCCAGCTCAATTGATATTATAACAGTCAATGACTCCCTCAGCTATGATTCTTTTTTAATGGGGTGAGAGAACAGAAATAAAAGCTCCTCAGTGGAGGGACCAACTTTCTGTTCTGTGCTTGTACAGCAGCTAGAACAGTGGGTTCTGGTCCGTGACTGGGGCTCCTAGGTACTATGGGAATACCTAAAATAAATAATCATATTAATTTCAGCATTTTTGTCCCTAGCTGACTGAGTGGGAGATATCACTGAGCTGTGTTCGAAGTCAGGCAGGAAGAGCAATACTTATCTTGGCCACCAGAATTTTCTTCCCCATCCTTTACACACAATACACATAGAGGAGAGGCGGTAGCCCTAATCTATGACAATGTGGGGTAGGAAGATTTTCTAGGAGCAGACCTACTACCATGAAGGTGCATGGCAACACAGTCATTTCTGGGTATTCAAGCCTGGCCAACTTGCACAGCCTTAGTGCTGTGAGGCATCTAGAGTAGAAGAGAGTGGCAAACATTAATTTTCATGAATTATCCTCCTTGGAAGTTGTTTTTTTAAAAAAAACTGATATCAAGATGTCCACTGCAGGCTTATATTTGCCTTGAACAGATTGTACTACCACAGAACTGGCGGCACCCACAAACAAATACAGGTTTCCCACTTTAGAAAACTCCATACATTTTCTTGCTGATTTATAAAGGCATGAATTGTGCCATGCAGTTATATTACTCACCTATAAACAATCTAGCATCAACATTTGGATATTTGCCAAGGAGCTTTTTACACACATCAATGGCTGGATCATCGTGATCTTGTACACACAGGAGCACTTCATACTAGTAAAAAAAGATTAGATGCAAACTGATGTACAACTTTTGAAAATGAGAAAACGTTTACAGTATAACAAACTGCCAAAAAACTTTTGACACATGAAGTAGTGTTAGAGAGCTACAGGATTTGCTTTTACAGATAGATAGCTACAAGTACTGCACTATCAGTGAAGAATGCAGTGTGTGATCAAGCAGTATTTCTAAAAAAAGCATATAGCTTTCAGCCCCAAAGAACATTTCTGGACTAGTAAGATATTAAATAATTTTCTTTTGTGTTATTGGAAAGGTGTTTTTATATCTGAAACAAACATCACTGTACAGAAAAAGTTATATTTTTTACACTCTCTCTCTCTCTCTCACTCACATACACACACAAGAAAATCAAATTTATTTTGCAATTACCTTTGAAGAACCAAAAAATATTAAGGATTTTTTTAAGGCTGCAAGTTGTCAAATACTCTTTCAATTCTTTCTACAATAAGACTGAAACCAGCTATTATGTTTATGTGTTTATACTGCCTTTCACCAAAAACTTGTGCATTGGCTACAAATAGTGGAACTGTAAAGTTGTGCAGGTGTGGAAAGAAGTAGGGTTCTTTTAACCCAAGGAATCACTTTCACAAACAAAACTTGGTAGGTGTGGAAATTGGGCTAATCAGGTTTTGATATAGCACCAGCTAAGATTGTTGAAACTCAATTTCTGTTTCTTGTAAATAAAATTAGATTCCACTACGTATTTTTAAATTCTTATGGTATTTTAAAGATAATCAATTTGAGCTTCAAAATGATAACAATTTTAGCCAATGTTACAGTGTTTGCCAAGATACTTGCATTCAGATTTCTGCCTTTCAGTGGGGTAGTCATGTCAGTCTAGTTCAGCAAAACAAACAAGGAGTCTTGTGGCACTTTTAAAGACTGAACAAATTCATTTTTTGCATGACCTTTATGGGCAAAGACCACTTCGTCAGATACCAGAATGGAGAAAACTTACACTGAAAAAACAATACTTAAAGTATGGCAGGGCTTGACAAAACCTAAGAGCCAGGTTGCCATGGCGACAGGGGTTTGTAGTCTGGCTCCTAGCTTTGCTGCGGTGACTAAAAATAAAATTGCTGGCGCCTAGCTGGGAGCCATTTTTGTTGAGACCTGCAGTACGGAAGGGAAAGGTAAATCCTGTGATTACATTTTACTGCATCAGGTCAGATTACTTCAGCCAATCCGACAAGTTGTATAGATTCAAACACAGCATATCAGAGAGTGGTGAGGTTGAGAGGTGAAAATCACTGTTAGTAATGAAAAACAAAGGAGGAGTTCTATGGCACGTTTAAAGTTTAATGTTTGTAGTGGGAAGGCCAGTTCAACTCTATAAAGCTTTCTTAAAATGACAGTGCCCACCTGGGGAAGTGAAGAGAAAGATTGACAGAGCCTGATGGGTAACCAGAAATCAACTACTACAGGAGAAGCCCAAGAAAGAAAAACAACAGAATGCCACCTACAGCCCCCAACTCAAACCTCTACAACACATCATCAAGGATCTATAGACTATCCTACAAGATGATCCCTCACTTTAAGCCTTAAGAAGCAGGTCTCTCCTTGCTTACAGACAGCCCCCCCAACCTTAAACAGATACTCACCAGCAACTACAGACCATAAAGAGAAACAGTAAGGCAGGCACATATCCCTGCAACAAATCCTGCTGCCAACTTTGCCCACATATTAACACTAAAAACACCAACATAGGGCCTAATCAGAACAGCTACTCCTTTGGGGGCTCATTCATCTGCTCATCCACCAATGTGATATATGCCATCATGTACCAACAACGCCCCTCAGCCTTATACATCAGACAAACTGGACTGTCTCTGCGCAAAAAAAATAAATAAATGGACACAAATCTGACATCAGAAATAAGAATATTAAAAAAACAATATGAAATCACTTTAATCTCCCAGGCCATTCAGTAATGGACTTATCTGTAAGTATTCTCACGCACATTTACTCTAGATCAAGGGTGTCAAAGAGATGGCTCGCGGGCCAGATATGGCCTGTGAACCTTTTCCATCCGGCCCATGACTGTGCTCTGCGGAACCACATTCTGTCCCTAATAGAGCAAGAGAGAGTATGGTCTCATGATATTACAGAGGGCAGTCTCACATACACAGTGCTCTGCAATGCCATGAGCGTGTAGGCCCGAGTATTTCAATTTATGGTAGATACGGCCCACTTGAAGTACATTTAAGTCAAATCTGGCCCGCCATAGCAAAAGAGTTTGACACCCTTCTCTAGATCAAGGCTTCAAAGAAACACTTCAGGAGTTAGAATTCACATGCAAGTTCGATGCCATCAACTTGAGTTTGAATGAGAGCATGAACTGGCCGTACCACTACAAACATTAAACTTTAAATGTGCCACAGGACTCCTTTGTTTTTCATTAATAACAGTGATTCTCACCTCTCTCAACCTCACCCCTTTCTGATATGTTGTGTTCAAATCTATACAGCTCATTTGATTTGCTGAAGTAATCTGACCTGATGCAGTGAAATGTAATCGCAGGATTTATCTTTCCCTCCTATACTGTAAGTTTTTTTTTCCAATGTAAGTTTTCTCCACTGTGGCATCTGACGAAGTGGGGCGTCACCCACGAAAGCTCAGGAGAAAAATAAATTTGTTAGTCTTTAAAAGTGCCACAAAACTCCTTATTTGTTCTGCCGTTCACTGTTTTGCTTTTAAGAGCAGATATCTGTTTTTTAACAGTATATTTAATATAATATTTTTTAAATCTATTTAAAATCTTTAGACTATTAGAATTAAGTTATTGTACCTATACTTCAACTGACAAGAGTCAGGAAGTTTAAATCTTTAACCAAAATAGCTTAATGTTTTATTTACAGAATAAGTGCTTAAAATACAGTGCATATTTTTTTTAAAAATATTCTGTTCCATGAAGATTACAAAATAAATGCATTTTTTTAAAAAAAATTCTGTTTGGACTCAAGTAACCAGTACAAATCTTTCACAGAATTTCACTGTCCTACCTCTATATCATGAAGCTGTACTTTATGCCTATATTTTCAAATAAAGGCTACTTTAAAAAAAAGAAAGAAAGAAAAAGGGAAGTTCTTTAGAATGAAGGTTGCTTGTTCAATTGGATCAAACATATGATTTGTTTTTGACTCAATAGTCCAAAGGCATACTGCTCCTGTAATTATTTCATCCTGTAATGGAAAAGGTTAAACTGAGCAACCTGCCCTCCCTGACGTGTAAGTAGCATTGTTAGGTTTGGGGTTTTGGTTTTTAAATCCTATTTCACAGTCGACAGTTTAAAAAGGTTGCATTAAGACTGGATCTGGCATTAGAAACTTTTACATTAAAAAAAAAAAAAAAAAAAGTATTTCTTTTACCTGACCTAAAAGATTTAAAAGAGAAAACTTTGGAAAAAGAAATAAATTGAGTTTATGCTCCCCCCGCACTCCCCTTTCTACAGGATACAGAAAGGCTCTCTGTATTTTTTAATTTTATTTTTAAACACACACATTAAAACATGACCAATCTGTGAGACTAATAGAGCCTTGACAGCAAGGAAATGAAAACCAATTGCGAGAGGCAGTGTGTATCTATTCAGCATGCTCAAGACATTTTTGGTTAAGTTAGTGTTCATAAAAAACATTTGGTAGGATAGCAGTTTTTGTTAAGGTTTCAGCATCGCCACTCTTTCACTTGACAGCTGAGAAAGTTTACCAATCCATATTTAGAAATCCAAGAAGGCCTCGGAGGCCACAACGGAAAATAAGGAAAGATTTTAAATGTCAGTATTTTGGAGAAGGATAGGAAGCTTCTCATCAGGACTTGTTCATACATACATCATTAAAAAAGCAAAGACAAAACGCAAAAAACAAATTTATCTTGTGTTTGCAGTTTTTCAATAAGAAGTTATACAATTACTGAATGACTTAAGAATGCATGAAATGTTTTCCAGCTTATGAATGAAAACCATGTATGCACTAAAAGCTAGTTTCTGTTCTGAAAGAAGAGATGTAGGCCTTAAAGCGGCAGTTAAAATTGCATGAAAGCAAAGATCAGACCCAAAAGGAAAATCAGACCAAGTGCACAGTTGGAATTAGTGCTGCGGTCGTTGCCGTAAGTGCTGTTGGTGCTGAGGTTAACGTTAATCAGGAAGCAGGCGTTTGACCTGTGAAACTGGTCTCTGGGCCACTTGTTTCATTGGTGCCGTAGTGGAGGAGGTTTATTTTTGATGCTCAACTCCATACTGGAACATTGTGAATTTTTTGGTGTCATTGAATGGATGGTACCAGAGGAACCCAGTACCTCATATGTAGTTAATCGGCACCATTTACATTGCCATAAAAGATTTTGCTGATGAGCTTTTGCTGTCCCCCCTTCCTCCCCCCCCCCCCATTTCTCTCTGAGGTGAAGCTGAGGCTTATTTCCTCAATTATTTTTTCTGTGGTTTGAGCTCTTCTGAACTTAGAAAGTGAAGTTTCCTGGCCAGAGTCTGAGGCGGTTCTCAAGCTAAGTTTAATGGAAAAGTCATTAAGTTGGAGATCCCTGTTCCCTTCTGGCTCTAGACTTTAAATTTTTACAACGGGTACACTTTTGGGGTATGTGCCCCAATCCATATATCAGACACATTAAGAATGTCCATCTGATGCTAGCATCTTGATTCTGCAGAACGTGCATCTTTTAAATCCTGTTGAACCAGGCATAATGGCAGGTTCCCTGAGGGAAAAAACTATTTTATGCTATGAAGAAAAGGTATTTTTTCCCCTTAACTGAGTAAATGGGGAAAGCAATTAACTAACCAACTAACAACTGAGGCTGAGACCAGCGAGCCAGGTCATGGTTTTGACGAGCAAGGCACAAATGGCCCCATGAGACAGGAACAACGCACGTGCATCCCAGACAAACAATGCTGACAGAAATCTCCGATTGAGGACATGGCAACGTCTGAAGTGGAGCATCGACAGGGACACCACTCAAAGAAGAAATGCAAATTCTGCTTCTAATCTTAACCACTTAATATTTAAAATATTGATTTTTCTTATTTCCATGTAGTAGTTTTAAAATAAAAAGTAATAAAAACTGCCCTAAGTTACCTAAATTAATACAATAATGTGACAGAGGCCATGCTTAATGTTAAAACAACTTGGCTCCTCTCTATGCTTAGTAAACCTAAAAAGTAAAGGGCAGAGTTGGGTTAAAAAAAAAAAAAGCCAACTAAAAATTCATGAAAGTAAAGATTGTTTTGTGTTTTGTTTTATTTTATTTTTTTTAAAAAGGTTTCTTTCCTTTTTGTCCTACAAGTTCACAGCCATGAAGTGGTGGAGGCTTACAATATAGTATGTCCTATTATGAACCGCGTAGAATTTGTCCGAAGGATTAAAAACACTCTGATAATTATTCTCCAGTTCCAAAACCACTGCAAAAATACAACAAACTATGTTACACTATAAAAAAGAACAAAAAATAATCTACAAATCACCATCTAAAATTAAACAAAACCAATCTACCTTTCTAAAAAAATTGTCTTATTTGAACTCTGGGGTAGTATCTGTAACAGCTGAAAAATTACGAAGAGGTGCATTTAAAATGGTATGTGTGGGCCAAAATGGACAACTGGGGAAGCAACTATGTGATTTAAAATCTTATGGGTCTATAATACATTCCCAAAAGATATCTTTAAAAAGGTGCTAAATGTTGTAGCATATAAACAAGCCTGGAGTTTTTCTAAAGGCAAAACAACTGTACTTTAGTAGGCCAAAATATTTTGTAAACATGTATCTAAATAAAACCCACATTTTTGGTGGCAAATAATAAACACCACAAAACAGCCACCCCTGCCCAAAGCAAACATCTCTATAATAAAATCCTTTTTTAAGAAAAGGAGCTTTACAAAAGACTACTGTGGCATCCAGACTGCATGGAACAGAATTTGGGGTCTCATAAAATTCAGCAAATCTTAAAAAAATTACATCTTAAAATGAACTTGCTAACTAAGTAAAATATTTATAAATATTGTAATTTATTAAATAACATTTCTCAGGCAACTTGGTGCAGCATATATGATGCCAAACTTTTGATGCATGTAATGCAGGACATTTTTTTAAAAAATGATTGAGGTTGTTATACAGCACACTTATCTAAACCACTCTTGTAAAAAAAATTTTTTTGTACTATGGGGGAGAGAAGGAATTGCAATTTGCAAGGCTAAAAGTTTCTGAACTTTGGGCACCATTAAAATTAATAATTCATCTCTGCCAATTATAGTTGCTATTCCTAGATGGACAAGGAATCCTAAAATAATTGGTATATATTACCCATATGGGACCTGTAAACAACATTACCCCCAGTGCAAAATGGCAATCCCCAAAATAAAATAAACACAACCTGCTGGAAACAAATCAAGCATAAATGGTTCTGTAAGTGCTCAGTGATAACAAATCTAATCACAAGCAAGGAAGGTTGGGCCCAACTAGTCTTTAAAAAAATTAAATTAAATTAAATTAAAAAAAAAAAAAATGCAGTATGGCTCTGAAATGGAACTTTTCAATAAAAAAAAAAAAAAAACAAACCCACCATGGCTAAAAAGCTTAAATGGGTTTTGCAGAGTCCAGAGAGGGCCACACATGCATCTTTGGTGTCTTGCGGGTCCCTTGGCAGTTGTTCAGTGGCCCCCAACCCCTCAGTTCCTTCTCTACCGTTGAATAATATATACTCTGAAGTAGAGGGGAAGAGGGGCGTAGTGGAGCAGCATGGGGACACTCGTCTTGAAGAACTTTGTTTACTGCACCAAAGGTGAGTAACCTTCCTTTCTTCTTCAAGAAGCGTCCCCATGGTGCTCCATTGTAGGTGATTATAAAGCAGTATCACTAATTGGCGGTAGGATCTTCGGTTTTATCATGTTGTATGGATTTTAGGACAGATCTCCCTACCGCTGCGTCATTTCTAGCTACTTGCTCGATAGCATAGTGTTTTATGAATGTGTCTGTTGAGGCCCATGTGGCCACCTTGCATATGTGCACTATAGAGACGTTGTCCAGGAATGCTAGGGATGTAGGAACTGCTCTAGTAGAGTGTGATTTTATATTTGTTGGTGGATCTGTGTGTGATTGTGAATATGCTGTGCGGATGCACGTGGTGATCCATTTTGATAGTCTCTGTTTTGAGATCGGTTGTCCTTTGTTCCTCTTGGCAATGGATACAAATAGTTTGGCAGTTTTCCTAAACTCTTTTGTTCCATCTAGGCAAAAGGCTACAGCTCGTTGGATGTCCACTGTGTGCAACATCGCATCGTGGTCGCTGGTGTGTGGTTTTGAATGAAACGTGAGTAAGTGTATTGTTTGATTAATGTGGAAGGATGAATTTATTTTAGGTAGGAACTTTGGATGTGGTCTCAATGAGACTGTCCTCGTAGAACACTGTAAATGGCGGGTGAGCCGTTAATGCTGCGAGTTCACTGACTCAATTAGCTGATGTGATTGCTATTAAAAAGGCAACTTTCATTGACATGTGCAATAGGGAGCAAGTCGCTCGCGGCTCGAACGGGGCGTTCGTGATGGTCTTTAACACTAAAGTGAAGTTCCATGGCTGAATAGGGGTTTGCACACTCAGGTATACGTTTTGAAGCCCAGCCATAAATCTTTTGACTAACGGGTGTGCGAAGATGGTTGTTCCATGTATTGGTTTGTGGAATGCTGAGATTGCAGCCAAGTGCACTTTGATTGTGTTTATGGATACTTTTGTTTCCTTTAATGCTAACAGGTAGTCCAGCAGTTTTGGGATGTCCAGTGAGGAAGGGTCTATTTTCCTTTCCTGACACTATCTGGAGAACCTATTCCATTTTTGTAGGTAAGTTTTTTCTGGTTGTGGGCTTTCTACTATTTAGAAGGATGTTCTTGACTGGTTATGAACATAGTAGTTCTATCTCTTCAAACCACTTATCACCCATGCTTTGAGATGGAGTCTGTCCAGCTGTGGATGTACTGTCTCACCCTTGTTTTGTGTCAACGGGTTTGGTACTTTGGGGAGAGTGATTGGATGTTTTATAGACATTTCCACAAGGTCCTTATACCATGTTTGACTCGACTGTTGTGGCGCTATCATTATTATTGTTGCTTTCTCTTCATGTAGTTTCTGAATGGGCTGTTGGTCACTCGTATTGGTGGGAAAGCATACAGTAGGCCCCAGTCCCACTTGACTAGTAGGGCGTCTCCCATGGAACCTTTGCCTATTGTTCCTCTAGAGCCAAATTTTTTGCATTTTCTGTTTTTATAGATCGTGAACAGGTCTACCCTTGGGTGGCCCCATTGTTGGAATATTGACTAGAGGATCCTGTCGTGTATTTCCCATTCATGGTTCTCCCGGAATCATCTGCTTAATGCATCTGCGGTTATGTTTTGGTCTCCAGGTAAGCATATTGCTGATAACTGTATATTGTAGTAAATGCACCAGTTCCATAATTTGATTGCTTCTGAGCAAAGGGATTGGGATCGTGCTCCTTTTTGTCGGTTGATGTAATACATGCATGCCATGTTGCCCGTTCTGATCTTTGTGTGTTTTCCTTTTATCATGTGAAGAAAGTGTCTGCATGCATTTCTTACTGCCCTTAGCTCTAGGAGGTTTATATGCAATGATTTTTCCTCCCTTGACCACTTGCCCTGGGTGGTCATATTTCCCAAATGTGCTCCCCATCCCAATAGGGAAGCGTCTGTGGTTAGTAAAGTTGACTGCGTTGCTCTTAGGAATGGTATGCCACTTAGGAGGTTTGTTGAGTTTTCCCACCATCGGAGGGATTCCTTTATGTGTTTTGGTACAGAAATTATTTTTTTGTAGTGAATTTTTGTGTTGGCGAAATACTATCGTTAGCCACAGTTGCAGTGGTCACATGTGTAACCTCGCATTTTCCACTACATATGTTGTCACCGACATGTTTCCTAACAGTTGGAGACAGGTTTGTGCTGGAATTGTGGGGGTGATTCGGATTGTATCCCCCAAAGCTTTTATGGCATTGAATCTTTCCTGTGGTAAGTATGCCCTGGTCGTGATCGTATGTATGTGGGCGCCTCTGAAAGTTATTTCTTCTGCCAGTGTGAGGCTCTTACCTTTTATAATTTATTATGAGTCCCAATTGTTGAAACAATTTTTGTGTCACTGATACTGCTTGTTTTGCCATTTCGTAAGTTCGGGCCTTTATTAGGCAGTCGTCTAGGTAGGGGACAAAGATTTTGTAGGTGTGCTATGACTGTTGCCATTATCTTTGAGAACATTCTGGGAGCGGTGCATAAACCGAATGGAAGTACCGCAAGCTGGCAGTGTTTGTTGTTTAGTGTACACCTCAGGAATCTCCTGTGGGATGGATGTATAGTAACATGGAAATATGCATCTTGTAGGTCAAGGGATGTCAACCAATCCCCCCGCTCCCATGCAGGAAGAATGATAGGTAGAGTTACCACTTTGAATTTTTGTGTTTTTACGTGTTTGTTTAGACATCTCAAGTCTAGTATGTCTCTCCATCCCCGTCTTTTTCTCTGTGAAGAAGTATCGGAAATAAAAACCCTTGCTCACGAATCAAAGTGGGACCTCTTCTATTGCTCCGATTTTTAGGAGCTTGTCTACTTCCTCCTTGAGGCAATGTTTGTGAGATGGATCCGTGAGATGGGACAGGGAAGAAACCCTCAAAAATGCTGTTTGGAGGGGGCAGTTTGGGACCTTGATGATTGCTGATTTTGTTGTCGGCAACACTGGTCTTGTTTGGGATCTGGATTTATCATATCTTCTATTTTGTTGGAATGGGTTGTATCTTGGATTATATGGCTGATACCTGAAGCTTTTTCTTGTTACAGGTGTATGGATGCCTAATGTTTGCAAGTGCTCTCGAATCTTACATGGTGTGCATCACCTTCTTTGTCTTTTCGCTGACTAGTTTGGCCTTGTCGAATGGCAAGTCCTCGACTGTAGCCTGTAACTGTTTTGGTAGTGCCGCTGAATGCAGCCAGGATGCTCTTTGCATGACAACCGCCAAAGCGATGGTTCTGGTGGCTGTGTCTGTGACATCTAATGATGCCTGCAGCGCCGTCCTAGCTGTTAAATGACCTTCCCTTAGAACTGCGGTAAACTGTTGTTTTCTGTCCTTTGGTATGCAGTCAAGGAATCTGTTCATTTTACTCATGTGGGGTGGAGAGCCCAGCCCCAGGGCAGGAGGGACTGAGGATCCATAGCACTAGGGGGTTTGGAGGAGGGAAGACTGTGCCTCAGCTGGCTGCCACAACCTGAAGCACAGGATCCCAGGGGAACTGAGAGTGCTCGGTTTGCCACAGGTAGTACAAATACACCTCAGTCTAGCATAAGATAAGATGTTTTGACAGAACAATAAACAGAGATGTTGTGTTTGAGATATCAGAAACAAGGGAAGGTAACAACTGGTGTCATGGAGTATGTAAATTGGCACATAAGTTGTCTCAGTATGTAGTGTAAAAGACAAAAATTCACAGTGTACTCTTAGCTCTAGCACACATCATCAATTCAACTTCTGAAAAAAGTAAACTTGTACATACCTTTGGATAATCCAGTTCAAAGAAGGTCTCTAAATTGTTGATGAGATTAGGATCTAAACCTTTTAATGGCTTTAGAAGTGAGACACCAGGAAGCTTGCTATAGGGTTGTTTGTCTGTTGCTTTCTTGTTGAGGTGGAGACGTCTGCAAAGAAAAAATACATACCATGAACTACAAAAAAAAAAAAAAAAAAAAAAAATGAAGACCCTCACTGTCATTAATGATTTGATACTCAAATCTACAATAGTGTGCAACATCTAGCAAATTAAAAACTTTAGTCAGGAATTTGTTAATTTTACTGTTATAGATGGAAAGTTCTGTGCAGAAATAGTTGCTACCGTGTTTCCCCGAAAATAAGACCTACCCATAAAATAAGCCCTAGCAGGATTTCTAAGCATTTGGGCACTATAAGCCCTACCCCGAAAATAAGACCTACTGATGGGCGTGGCTATGCAGCGTGTCTGCACATCCCTCTAAGCGCAGACTCCTGCTGCGGCCGGGCTGGGGAGATTCAAATCTCCCGCCCTGAGCATGCTCAGACAGAGCGTGCTCAGGGTGGGAGCGGCCTGGCCGAGAAGCAGCTCTGCCGGCCGTCCCTGCAGCTGCGAGCCTCCGGCCAGGTAAAGGGGCTGGGAAGGGGCTGGAGGGAGGCCTGGAGAGGGGTGGAGGGGACAAGGAGAGTGGCTGGGTTAGAGGCCTGCCTTTCTCTTCTCTTCCCTGCCTGCCTTTCTCTTCTCTTCTCTTATCTTCTCTTCCCTGCCTGCCTTTCTCTTCCCTGCCTGCCTTTCCCTGCCTGCCTTTCTCTTCTCTTCCCTGCCTGCCTGCCTTTCTCTTCCTTTCCTTTCTCTACCCTGCCTGCCTGCCTTTCTCTTCCTTTCCTTTCTCTTCCCTGCCTG
>ML685886.1:4523188-4655354 GCA_007922175.1 Pelusios castaneus | reverse complement strand
ATTAATAAATCTGTTAGTCTTTAAAAGTGCCACAAGACTCTGTTGTCCAGCTGATTTTAGTAGCTTTCCTTTTCTGAGAGTGAAAAAGGGCAAACACTTTTGAGGGCAGATAAGAAGTTACCACTGGCCAGTCCAGACACAATGAATTCCCTCTTTAAATGTTACTCAAGCCACCACCCCATCCCTCTCCCCCACCCCAAGAAATCAGGAATTAACATCCCATTTTAAATCTAACAAAATTCTTTCCATAAAAATGGAAAAAGTCATTGGGGGCAAATGTTAAGAAACTTGCCATGGCTGCTGGGTCTTTCAGCTAAAGTAATAACCCACCTGCCCTTTAAAAATGATACTTTTAAAATGTTTGACAGTTTTCCTCACAATTACACTCTTCCTTCAGAAGCTACCCTACAGATTAAAGATTATTTATCAGGCATGATGAAACAAAGAACAGTTACAAGCATCAAGGTAACAACAACACTACTAGCATAAGATCTGGAAGTTTTACAGAAACTGATTAAGTATCTTTAAGACACTTAAAAACAAAGAAGTATTTCCAGAGTTATGTATTTTAATATGTGCTACTTCTAACACGCCCTACTCATGAAATGCACTATATCACCAGGTCAAGAAATAAAGAGCACTGACTTGGAAATGCACATTCAGTATCATAACTTGAAAATATGTTTTCAATTATTTAATTAAAGATCATTTTGCTTAAGGATGGCTTTTTTGTAGAATCCTTTGTTTAACTGCAATAGCTGCTCTTCACAGTGAAAAGTGAGGACAGTAGCATAAGACTTATTTGTAAAGAATTCATAATTTCATCAATGAACGGATTATGCAAAATAGTTCTGTATTTGGGAATGCAGATGGCTACTAGTTCTGTTTCAATATCCCACAACATTAACTCTGTCCTAAATAATCTATTCTTGACTGTTGTACAGTAAATTGCCCAATAGTCTTTATATCTAATTATGTTTGAAATCCACTGGATCCAGCCATGATTCCAAATACAGTATTCAGTCTCTCAGTATGCTTGATAGCTGCACGAAAAAGGGGACAGAGAGTTGGTTGGGTTTTCTTTTGTTTGGTTGGCTTTTTTTTGAAAGGGGGAAGGGCAGAAGAGATGGCCACAACAGAAAGCACTGATGCAAATGTTGCCACTTATGCTAATGACTGTTTAGCTTTGCTTCCCAAGCATAGAAAGAGACTCTTTACAATGATATAGCGACACTACCAGCTGTTTCCTTTTCAACTTTACTAATTTGCATTTTGCTACCTTGCTTTCCAAGAAATTTTGTTGGCATAGCAATGCTGTGTCATGCCACTATCACAGATGGCTACGGAAGAGTTAGAAAGACTGAGGGCATGTTTCACTGCTGCAGCAGCAGCCATCAATGCAGCAGCATCGATTGAGCAGGTCTGTGTAGCCCGCTCGCTTGGTGGATCGGAGAGCGCTCTCTGGTTGACTGAATTAACCCCAAAAAGAGTAAGGCTGCATCAATGAGAGAGTGTCTCACACTGACACAGCACTGTGAAGATGCCGTACTATATGAACGTAAGCACGAGATATGCAAGGTTCATTACATAGCCTGCGTTCTCTCAACATACTGAAAACAATGCTTTTTTTAAAAAAATTCTATTTGAAGAGACAATTTCCAGAGGACAATACCATCATTTGGTGCTCCATGTGTTTTGTGGCCTTAGAATCTCTCTCTTGTGCTCCAGAATCTCAGACTTCCATTAAAAATGAGAATTGCGTCTAACCCTTATGATTAGACACAGGGTCTTAAAAAAATAAATAGTGAGCCAATGCAGCTTTCTCTCTGGTTCTGTAGAAAACATGAAATATGAGATCTGAAATATCTGAATTGCCCCCCTTCATCTTAATGAATTAATAAAGATGACCATTTAAATGACAATTCAACTCTTTTACTGTTCACAACTCTCACTAGCCTGTTTCTCTCACAGTCTCAAGTTGCCTCTTGCTCCTCCCCTGGTGCCTTCAGCCCCCTGGCCTATGCAATTGTCAAAGTTTTCTATTTCATCCCTCCCCAAAACTTCCATGATTTAGTTAAGTACTATTAGTACAAATATTTTAGGCATATTGAAAACTATCAGTATGGTGACCAGGTGAACTGAGTATCAAAAATAAACAGACACGTGGGCTATGTCTACACTGGCAAATTAGTTCGAATTAAGGAGGCTTAATTCCAACTAACTAAAGCTATGGCTACACTAGGCTTTCATTAGTTCAAATTAAGGGCTTCCTTAATTCAAACTAATAAGTTCAAATAGGGTATTCGAACTAAGGAGTTCATTCGAACTACCTAGTTCGAATTAACCAATGTGACCATGTTAATTCGAACTAATTTCTTAGTTCGAATTTACCAGTCATTGAAATGAATGGGGATCGCTAATTCGAACTAAGCAAGTGCTTGCTTAGTTCGAACTAACATTCTAGTGTGGCCATGCTAGTTCGAATTAAGCTAATTCAAACTAACTAAAATTAGCTCGAATTAGTTAGTTCGAACTAATTTTAGTAAGTGTAGACAATACTGAGTGTATTAAGCCTTTTTAATGAAAGACACTCCATTTTTATATTTAAAATAAAGCTGCTACAGGATTGCCAAAGTGCTGCAGTACAGTTCCACAGTTCCTTGATGCCATTTAAGCTCAGACCTTGCTCTTAATTCAAGAGGGACTTAGATCAGGATCTCTTTGATGGTCTCTTGTTAAACAGCATGAGTGAAGGTCTTATTTCGAACAGCTTTCTCAATGCTATTCTGTAGCCACTCTTTGCTAGATATATTGATTTCTGATCTAATAGCTGACGTCTAACGGACAGGATGCATGTAAAGCCTTCCTTATGGATTATGGAACATTGTCTCTTTGTGGCTGCACATTAGAAAGTAAAGGCAATGGAAACTGCCAGGTTAAAAGTGTTTCCTTGCCTGCTGCTAACATTTTACTAAACCCAGAAGCTTCAAAACTCTCACTCTTTGTTTACACTGTTTGGTTTCGTATTTACTCAGTATAGACGGAAAACCTTGGACTTAGTTTTACTTGCTAGTTCTTGTACCCCAATACAATGTAGCTCAATTTAACTGCAACCCCACAGAGAACGTTTAAAAACCACCACCATTTAACATCCCACCCATTCCCCAATTTAATCATGACATTTCCAAAATCTAAACCATGCCGTTGTCTCTTTGAAGAGACTAGATTTTATTGATTTTAAGACTTACAATTTCAGGAAGTCCATACATGCTATCTTTCTGCCTCACATAACTTCAGTCACCAAGATGCGTCACTCCAAGCAATTAGTGTACTCCAGAAAAAAGACTATTAAAAAGCCCATGAAAAACAACAAAGTTTCCCACAAAATGGAGGTAGAGGGCTTTCAGACTAAAGACTCCAACAATTACAGCAGAAAGAAAGCGTCTAATCTGATGAAAATACCATTAAGCTTACAAATGCATCATATGAAACCCATAGTTTTATACAGGAGATGCCGTGACACTATCCAACACATCTCTTTTTTTTTTTTAAATCCTGGAATCTCGCTCCTCAGCTAAGTTTGTGACGTGTCAGCTTATCCTGGTTCCTTCAGAAAGCTTTGAAATTACACATTCTACTCTCCTAGCATCAGCAATATGAAGTCAAGTATTACAAATGTGTGCATTTCCTAGCCAAAGAAAAATAGATAAGGCCCCTATCATACAAATGACTGGATTCAGCAGTTTGCCAGTGCACATACACTACCAATTTCAGGACAAAGGCCTAAGTTTGTCCTTGATAGTCATCCCACAGTACGCTGGGTCCTCAAATGACTTCTTCTCTATGCTGGGTGTAGAATTGTAGTCAAGAATCTAGAAGCCAGCCTCAGAGACATGAACTAGATGCTGACGGTGTATCAGTGCCACCTCAAAAAGTACAGACTATGCTGTGTGAGATGTCCAGACTATCACAAACTACTGAAAATATCTGTACAATCTGAACTACTGGTCCTAACACATACAGGTTAACTTGTTACAAAAAAACTAACCAAAAAAGCTATTCAGACACATTCAAGTAGAAACAAAAAAAAATCCCGCGCCCAGCAAAAACAGCAAATACACCTAAAACAGAACAGTGAGTAGAAGAGCACAGACAGCTGAAGTTGAAATAGAATCATGACATGAAAAGAAAGGAGGCAATTTAATAAAATATTAGCAACTCTTTACTTTGTATGGAATAAGAAAAAAAAACCCTCAAGATTATAATCTTCCCTAGTAAACCTCTAGTACCAGAGGACACACGATTAAAGGAAGCACAAAGGATTCTAGTTGTTCAGAAAATGAATAGTTCCATTAAAAAAATAAAGCATGAATATAACATCACATTCAGTTTAATAAAACTGGGCTCGACAAATCCCAGACACCAGGTCACCACGGTGCCTAGAAATTTTATCCTGGCGCCTAGGATTTGTCAGCTCTCACCCTCTTTCCTGCGTCATGTCGGCAGTGGGGAGCAGACCCCTTCCCCACAGCATGTCAGCAGTGCTCCCTGCCACTCCTGACACACCAAGGGAAAGGGGGCTACCCCTGAGTCCACTCCCTGCTGCCAACATGCCAGAGGAATGCTGGTATGTTGGCAGCAGAAGAGGTCTCAGGAGCAGCCCCCTTTCCTGTGGCATGTCAGGAGTGGCGCAGAGCTGACCCAGCTGCTGACATGCTGGGGAATGCTAGCATGTCGGCAGCAGGAGAGGACTCAGAAGCAGCCCCCTTTCCCGTGCCACGTCAGGAGTGGTGAGAAGCGGACCCTGCAGCAGGATCCGCTTCTCATGGCTCCTGACATGCCATGGGAATGGGGGCTGTTCCTGAGTCTGCTCCCTGGCATTCGTCTGGCTCCTTAATTTTTGGGCTGGCTCCTAGATTCAAAGGAAATTTGGCGAGCCTTATAATAAAATGTCAGTTGCAAGTTCTTTGCTGTAAGTGTCAGACTGCAGCAATATTTAAATTAAACAAAAATAAGAAGCCATTATTTGATTTGATACCACATCCTTCCTCCACCTCTCCCTAATATCCCACCTAAACACACTCATGTCTGGCAAAGAGGTTTGGCGAACCTGAAAGATGAATTGTTTTGTGTGTTTGTTTTGGTGGGTGGAGTAGAAGTCAGCCTTCAGTTTGCATACAAACATATTTGAAGGGGAAAATATTAACTATGGAAGAAAGTGACCTAGAATACAATATAACAATTGTAAAAATATTGTCAACTGATCTAATAGTCCAGTTGCAATATTGTAGTTTTAACAGAAGGAAAAATTCAGTAGCAATTTGGTCTGCTAGACCAGGGCTCAACAAAATTGGATCCCAACTAGGTGCCAGCAATTTTACATTTGGTTGCCAGAGGGCGCTCCTCTACTGCATTTCCACAGCAGAGCTGGAAGCCAGGTTACAAACCCCAGTCATCATGGTGATCTGGCTCACAGGTTTTGTTAAGCCCTGTGCTAGACAGAATTGTTGGAAATATTTACGTTCACTGCAGCAATTTCTGGGAAGTTTGTTTTTGAGTTAGTTACTGTATTACCAATGCATTTTAAATCATGATTAGGGCAGCCAAAATTAAGTGAAACACCATTTAATGATCTACACGGTCCAATATTAAACCTTATTCACAAAACAGATTTTGCAGATAAATTGCTAGTTGCTCCGAGTACGCAAGAGAAAATTCACTAACCTAACATATGATAGGCATTACTCCAGAACAAAGCAAATGGGTGATTGTATCTAGCTTTTGCAGCAACTGAGTATCATAAGCTATTTAACAGAAAACAATTAATTTTGTTCAGTGCAAAATGATAAAACTCTTGAGAGGAACTTTTTGCATGAATAATTACATTTGAAAGATATTAAAATTGGTATTCCCGAGTCTCAACAGAAGATCGACAACAGTACTACAAAGTCATGTTTAGAACTAAAGTTTAATCTATAGTTACACTACAGAGCTTGGAGCTGTGCCTCTGTAGCTCTGCTAGTGAAGGCACTCCAAGCTGGTAGGAGCTCATTACTCCAGCCCCACATAATTGGCAATGGCTACGTTAGCAGGAGAAGCTCTCCCATTAATATAGCACTATCCACACCAGCACATAGATCAGTATAATTTAGGTGGCTCATGGGGATAGCTTATTCACACTCCCAAGCAACTTAGATCGGACTGTTTACATAACCTTAGATATAGTAGGACAAATCCTGCTTCCACTGAAATCAGGGGTAAAAACTCCCACTGAAGTCAATGAAAGCAGGTTTTGGGCCTAAATGTGTTTCAATTATATTTTAATATAATTATATATTATATAATAATATATTTAATATTTATATTTTAATATTGCATGGTAGCGAACTAAGAAATCACGTCTCATACCCATACTAAGTAGTCTAAGAGTAGGATAAGTACTTCAATCAGGTTTCAGGGGTAAGGAGATCTTCCCCTTTAAGTTATTTTACATATGCACACCAACAACAGTATTCATAGTTCCCACAATCACAATGCTGTTTTATCTGAGCACCTCAGAAATATTATTGAATTTTGCCTTGCGATATCCCTATTTATTACCAACCTCATTTTATATACAGGAAATTGAAACATAGATGACTTGCCCAAGGTCACACAAGAAGTCTGTGGAAGAGCTGGGAACTGAATGCAAATCTTTCGAGGCCCGGCCCAGTATCTTAATCACATATCCATCTTTCTTACCTTGCTTTTCAGCTCTCTCAAAAGTTCTGCAGCAAAACGCTGAAGAATATAAGAAAACACTACAGGCGATAACATCTATAGCTGACCCCTTTGGAATTTGTCTATAGCAGAGGTTGCCTAATACTTTATAGTATAACTCTCTGTTTTCAGACAACAGAGTCTTGCGGCACTTTTAAAGACTAACAGATTTATTAATCGCATGAGCTTTCGTGGGAGAAAATCCCACTTCGTCAGACGCTTTTTTTCAGTTTTCAGTTACATATCACTGCCAAAACGCTCAGTCTCAGGCAGACAAGCATGGAAAATTTAAGCCGAAATGGACTAAATCTGGCAAAATTTCAGCTGAAGTAGCTCAGCTGCTTCCAAGAATGAGGCTAGGGAAAAGATATATTGCTTCAGTCATGAAAACACAAGAACAAAATTCACCCATTTCCCTAAGATGTTCAATTGCTTCCCTACTTTGAAGAAGAGACCTGAAAAGTGGCAGGGGGTCACCCAAGATCAATCTTTTGCCTTCCCCAAGAAAGATCTGCCCAGATTAGGCCAAGTTATAAAACCTTGGGGGGGAAAAAAAAAAAATCAGATCACAACGTATCTCACAGAGACTCTGGAGTCCGGCAGCTAAATTAGCCAAAGATTCCACCTCCTAAGAGAATGATCCACCCCTTTACAGTTCCTCTCTGAAACCAGCCTGCACATGCACCATCCACACAAAGCAACTGCACGTGCTCTGAATGTGCTCCATCCCAAAGCATGAGGGGGATAAACTGGATTTTCCCTGCACTTGTTTCTGCCAGCTGCTGAGAACTGTTGTGGCACCAAAATTGAGAACAGAAGGCCCGTCCCTCCTGAACTGCCAATGCTTTCCTTGCTGCTGCCCAGGCAACATGGAGAAGGAATAAGTACGCTGACTCAGATTCAGAGGGGTGAGGGGGAAGAGTTGTGAGGCAGTAAGGAAGGGTCGAGAACAGATCAAGCTGGGAGCAGGGGAAGGAACCGGGGCGGACAGGAGCAGGAGAACAAATCAGAAAGAAGTTGGGAAAGACAGGAGCTGAAGGGCTGGAACCACTAAAGATCACTCATCTATATGATCTGGAATCAAACCAATTATTCTTGAGTTTCAACATTCTTTTGGTGTCTACCAAACAGCTGTGAAAGTCAACGGCAACTTGTGTCTCCTTCTCCCTCTAGTGGCAAGTCCACACAGAGGATCACAGCCTTTAACTGTTAACAAAAGAAACAAGGAGTCCTGTGGCACTTTTAAAAACTAAACACATTTATTTATCGCATGAGCTTTTGTGGGAGAAAATCCCACTTCATCAGATGCTTTGAAGAGCTTTCAAAGCATCTGACGAAGTGGGATTTTCTCCCATGAAATCTAATGTGATAAATAATTTTTTTAGTCTTTAAAAGTGCCACAGGACTCCTTGTTTGTTTTGCTGACCTAGACTAACACGGCTATCCCTCTGGAACTTTAACAGTTACTACGTTAGCATCCTTGGAGACTGTGCCTTGCAGCTAAATATACCAGCCCCACTAATGAAACGTGGGAGGTCAATATGATTCCATGGGATGGAATTTGTTTTAATTTTTTATGCTTTAAAAAAAAAAAACAACAAAAAAACTTGAGATTGCATTTAAAAAAAATCCCACTACTCTAAAAAGAACATTAAAGTTGCAAAATCAGGCACTCAGCGTTTGGAAAAGCCAGAATACAGTTGCCCATGCAATCCTAAATTTGGCCCCCTTATGCATATGAATGATACAGTCTTTAATTACTTGCTCACTGCTCAATTACGCGCACATGCGCACACACACGCACGCGCACACAGTGTAGGGGCTCAAGGATTATTTACTGCAGTATACTGAAACCCTGCACTAAATATAGAATGATTGTTCATTTTCTCATGGCACTCATTGTCGTACCTAAGTTCTTCACAAAGATTAATATATTTATCTTCACATTCCTACGAGGTGAGGAAGTATCGTTATCCCCATTTACCACGTGGGGAACTGAGACAGTGGAAAGTACCAGTTTATTTTGGGTGGCCAATTTGAGAAGACATGGGCCTGATTTTTCAGCCTATGTAAAATATTATAATTCTACATGTTCAGATCAGCACTCTTGCTGAGCTGATTTGCAGGAGTACTGAGCATTCAAAACTATAAATGCAGGTTGCCTCAAGAAAATGAGTGGCCAATTGTGGAAATTTTCATTTAAGTGACCTGCCCAAGCACCACACTGGTACTCTATGACTAAGGCAAGGATAAATTCTCCAGGATGACATTCAACTTCCTTAACCACACTACCATCTAGTCTCTTCTTGAAATGCCTGTCTCATTCATCGCTTGCTTTTCAATTTCTGTATCATATTAGGCAGGGGCCCTGCAGACACAGTGACAGAAGGAAGGAAGAAAAATAGCATTTTGTTATGCAAACACTCAGGAATAAGGGTCGGGGGGCAGCATATTAAGGATGCACAGGCAATCTTAATTCAGTTATTTCTTAACTATATGTTTATAAAAAATTATATTGAAGAACGTTAATACATAAATATACACAATTTCTATCACTATTTCTATCACTATTAAGTTAAGTAATTAGCATTATAATAGTATAATTGTAAATCCAGTGCTACTCAGACTTCACCCACAGGTTCAGACATCCTTTTTTAAGTATATGTCTTGGAATGCCATCAATTCTAACAGACCAGCCATTTTAATTTTTTCTTTCTAATTTTAGAGTCATTTGCCCTACTCTCTGGAAGTATTTTGAATGGATACTGTTGGAAATAATTAAATTTAACTATTTAAAAATAGTTAGGGGAAAAGAATCAAGATCTAGTCCTTTGTTTTTCCCTGGCTTCCTATACCTTAAGAATGTATTATCGCAACCAATATTTTCATTCAGCACATCATACACATTGCAGAATATAACGTTCACTCTGCCATGCTTTCATTTTCTGTTAAATATATCTTCCTTAAATGCTCACAGCATCACGTAGCTTTATAATTAAAAAAATTACTTCAAAAGCAGTATGTACTAGACTCGCAGATTAACATATTTAGATAGCCTACAACAGTCGGCCACAATCCTGCTACTGGATCAGTACATTGATCCCTGCCCCTACATACAGTCCCTATTGACTTCAAACGGCCTGCAGATAGGTATAGGGGAAACATGGAAGATAACTCTGAATAGGGCCGCTAGACTGAAATGGCTCAGATCTCTTCTCCCTAAAAATAATATATGCAGACTATATTCAACATTATTCTTAGCGGCCAAATCTTGGGGGGTCTTCCTGAGGACCACATGTACCTCAACAGTCCTACACATATATAGCACCAAACCAATACTGTTTTATATTCACATAAATTAACTAGTTTTATAAAAATGGCCATTTGCTATGACAACAGCAGTGACTACTTAGACTTTTATCATCTTTGATTGTTAATTTCATTTCAGGAGTTATTAGGCCACACACTATGAACCAATTCTTTCTTTCTTTCTTTCTAAATCAAAGCCACTTATGTTTGAGAAAACAATATTCATTTCACCAAATATGTATTAGAACAAGCATTGCTTCAACTCAAATCCTAATGTCAAAATTCACTCCTGTGAATTCCCACACATGTATAAGTTTTTTAAAAAGCCACATCATGAACCCCTGTAAGAGAGACTCACTGACATGATCACAATTCAGCAAGGAACTTAAACATGTTGTAACTTTAAGCATGGAAATGGGACTATTCAATTCATCATGTACAGAAGTATCTGGATGAATCAGAATGAAAGACTGCCCAATTGACTACAACTACTACAACTACAGAATAAAGGGCTGTTGTGGTGGCATTGTTCGTCTGCTTTTGGAAGACAAGGAAGGGTGGGGTGGGAAGATGGGCATATGGAGTGCTTCATTCAAAGACACAAAACAGAAATGAACGCAGTCCAAAGAAGACTAGGGGCATTCCCCCACACTTCAGGTTCAATTTAAGTAACTTTCAGTTCAACAAACTGAAACTTTGGCGTTTGATGCTTAAACCTGCAATCCTACAATCCTTTGCAGTCAGAACTCTCACTGACTTTGATGGGAGTCTTCAATATGCAAAGAATGCAGAATTGGGTCCTGACAGTGAAGCAGGAAAGTATCCAGTTTCTACAGGAACTTCAGAGAGCAGTACATGAAGGGCTGTCTCATACCATTCCTGTACAGATAATTTCCAAGAAGGAAGTTATAGTTTCTTGAGTGAATAAGGAATCTAAATGCAACTGAGTTACTATAAAATGATTGAGTCCTGTGGCACTTTTAAGGACTAAACAGATCTATTTATCGCATGAGCTTTCGTGGGAGAAAAATCCCACTTCGTCAGCATCTCCCACGAAAGCTCATGCAATATATAAATCTGTTAGTCTTTAAAAGTGCCACAGGACTGTTGTTTTTCTGCAATAGACTAACATGGCTACCCCTTTGGAACTATAAAATGATTAACACTCACATGTGGGTTTTCATAACTCAGTCATGACCACAAATCCCAGAAATGAAATCCTGGCCACACTACAGTCAATGAGAGTTTTGCGACTGACTTCATTGACACCAGGATTTCATCCAAGACAACTGAGATATGGCTGAGTGAACAGCAGGAGAGAAGCCCGCAAAAACATCACAAAACAAATTAAATAAAAAACAAGAAACTACTTGAATCACTTATTAACATCAGAAGCTCTGATACTCTTTTACAATATATTCAGCAACAGAAAAACCCACTTGCAATAATCAAATACATTGCTGCAGTCACATTTACCTTGACAGTGGACTTTTATTCGAGATTAAAAGTAGAGCAATCCTACATTTCAAATGAACTCATCTCTTCATTCCCCCTTCCTCCACCCATTCTTAAAAAAAAAAAACTACACACACAAATCAATTCCCACACAAAGCCCAGGCAAAAGTGACTTGTCAATAATAAAACAAAGAAACATTAGTACTTAGCAGTGCACTGTTTTTAAGCACACCTTCTCTTCAGAGCTAGTGACCAAGACAGATCCAGACCAGCATTCATACTGTCATTACAAATTATCTTGAGAAACTTTGTCAGTGCAAAAGTCTCTAAAAATAAGACTGTTCAATGCTATGTGCTATTTTAGACTCAACATTATGTTGTTCCCATCCTTCTGAAGAATGCTCAACATAACATATTAGGACTGCTATCCGCATGAGATTGTCACAAGAAACCTGCCACCAACCAAAAATTTTAAATGCTGCAACAACAATAAAAAAAGAGAATGAAAAGCACACTTCTATCATTGTATGCTCAGCACATAAGAAAGGAAGGTATGGCGGAGAAGACCAGGAACAGAGCCCCAAACTGAAGAGAACTAGTAGCTTTACTTCAAAGGGCAAACTCGTATATTTAACAATTGAGATATGTCAAGGTAGGAAGAAGCTGGCTTATAGGCATACTATGATGTGTGCTTTGGGGGCGTAGACTAATGGGTGTGTGTGTGTCTATAATAAACAATTAGGGCAGGCACACTGGTGCGTGTATGTTATGATAGGGCAGGTTTATGAGAATGTGCACGTACATGTTATGTGGCAACAGGATTATGGATGTCCATATATTATGGGCATTGCATGTGTTAGGTATCGGGATGTGAAAGGATGAAAGAGGGCATGTTTGGAAAACAGTGGGGGGAAGGCTCAGGGGGATCCATGTGTCAGAACTGGACAGATTGGGGCATGGCCCAAGGATCCATATGTATTGGGGGAGGGGGCAGCTCAGAGGATCCACTTGTCAGGTGGGGTCAGGCAGGGGGGCAGTTCAGGGGATCCATATGTTAAGAGAAGGCAAGCTGGGGGGTGGGGCATGTTTGAGTGGGAGAGCCCAGCTCAGGGGGATCTATGTGTCAGAAGAGGACAGACTGGGGGAGGGCAGTCCAGGGACCCATGTGTATGGGGGAGGGGGCACTCAGGGGATCCATGTGTCAGGTGGGGGCAGGGCAGATCAGGGGAATCCATGTGCTGGGAGAAGGCAGGCGGCGGGTGGCTGGGGAGGGAGGGAGGGGGAGCCCGGCTGCGGGGATCCCTGCGTCGGGCGGGGCGGGCTGCTCGCCCGAGGAACCGGCGACAGACACACGAACGAGGTGACTCATCAGCCTTCCCTCCGCCCCCCGTGTGCCTGGGCGGAAGCCCCCCTCAGCTCGCGGCGGGAGGCACCGGGCCAAGCCACAGCCTCGCTCCCGGGCGGCGCCGCGGACTCGGCCGCACTTACGTGTAGATGATCGACACGAAGTGCATGAGCCACAGGACCGCGAAGAGGATGAGCCCGAAGATGGCGAGTCCGTCCAGGGCCAGGGCCAGCAGCGCCATCCCCGTCCCGGCACGGGCCGCGCACGCAGCAGGCAAGACAGGAAGCGCTGGCCGGGCCGCTCGGTCCCCCGCCGGCAGCTCTCCCCGCAGTCCCCTCTTCGGTCCGCACCAGAACAGGCCGCACTCCCGCCGGCGGCCACCGCTCGCGTTCTAACCCAAACGGCTCCCCTCGCGCTGACAACCCCGCCTGGGCCCCGCCCCCTGTCAGTTCTCAATTAAGCCACGCCCCCGCTCGTCGCTCCGCCCTCAGCTGACGCCATCTGTCGTCGTCGTCGCCCTGCCCACAGATGACGCCATCCGTTCGGCAGACCCGCCCCTCCGGGTGTGCCTACGCAGGGGCAAGAGCGAGAGTCTCGAGGGGGAGGGGAGGTGTGACCGACGGCGGGGGCGGTGGGTGCCGCGGCGGTGATGTCATGGCTTCGCGAGGAGCATAGGCGGGGGGGTGCGTGGGTGGGGAGTCGCCGTCCTCTCGCAGGACAATGCCTCCTCCTTCCGGGGAACGGCGGGCAGGTGTAGGTGGATGGAGGGAGGAGGAGCTGGGGAGGGAAGGGGTGGGTGGATGCAGGCAGGGAAACTGAGGCAGGAGAAAAGTAAGTGTATGGGGCAGCCCAGACTGGGTGGTGAGGGGGAGGTCTGGGTTCTGCTCCTTCTTCTTGAAACCTGATGCGGGTTTAATTTCTGGTTCTGGTGTAGACTTGCTTTGGAATGTTTGGCAAGGCACTTAATCTCCCTTTGCCTCAGTTCCCCATCTGTGAAATGGAGATAATAGTACACCCCAATGCCAAATGGATAATGTGAAGATAAATCAGTTCGTTTTTTATTTATATTTATAAATACTGTTTCTCAATTATTTCTACATCAAACATTTTGTGAATCCTGGGACAGCATGTGAACACCACTGCTGGTTTAGATAGATGCTGTAAAAGCCCTGCAACCAACCAGAAAGAATTATCCTGACAAAGACTTACCAGTCATTCACAGGCCCCTGGCAATCCTATGTGAGTAGCACTATGGGGATTCTGGGTGGTACTGGCGTTGTTTATTGCAATCCAAGACTGACTACCATAATTTTACACTGGGATCTTTTTCAACTCCCAGAGCAGCCTGGAATGTGGAAAGTGCACTCCTTCTCAGCTCTAGATCTGCAAGCACTTTTTGGAGATGCAGCATAGAGGCTCACCTTCATTATCTTCAAAGTGATTCAAATTAAATACACATTGGTGATGCACAGATAAGAATAGACTTGTGATGATGTAAAAATAATAATAGACTGTATTGGTACTAAAGGGTTCACACAGGAGTAAAAAGTAGTATTTATTTTGTCACATGTGATAGATGACTGCAATACATATAGGGAACAGATTTGTTGAATACAACATCATTTATATATTGTTTGTGAGCCAAAAAAGAGCTCTGTGTAGCTCAATAGCTTGTTTCTTTCAGCAATGGGAGTTGGTCTAATAAAAGATATTACCTCACCCAACTTGTCTCTCTTGTTTGTACACAGAAACTTGTCGGAGTAGAGCCGCCCATTAGTACTTTAGGTTTGAGATTCCTACAATTTGAGCCTGAAGAGAGTTATATTTACCAAATGTGCACTCAGGTCCAGAACAATTGAAAAGTTACGAGATTTTTTTTGACTGCCATTTTTCAAGGGGGATTTTTCTGTTGTCATTTTGAGGACTTCAATTATTAATTTAGATTAAAGAATATTTATAAATACTACATAAGACCACAACTAGGTTTAAGAATATATTGTTTATTTCAAAGGTGGTTTTTTTCAAGCTAGGCCCCATAACCCTTTGAAAGTTAGCATGAATGAAACTTAAAGGTGTTATTGTGAATGAGAACTGGGAAGTAGAGATTTCCAAGTTATTGCATATCAAACAAGCTGAGATTTCATGTGCTTGGAGAAAGAGTGCTTGGCTGAATTTATTTCAGAAAGAACTAAAAGCTGTTAACTCTGGACATAAGAATGGGTGAAGAATCCATTCCTCATAGAGCCAATAGCACTACAGTGTATTCTGAATTATCTGCATAGCGTGAGGGATTTTATTTGCATAATTGGGAGTTCAGGTAATTGAAAGAGCAGGAGCCATTCTGCAGTGGAGCACCATTTTCCACAGCCAACGGCTTGTCCTCTTGCTCCTCGCGGTCCTGGCTGGGGTCTTTGCTTTATTATCCAAACTTTGGCATTATCCAAATTCCTTCCTTATCCTCCAGCATAAAATACATGCCCTCTGCAGCATGTATCTGATGATGGGGGACAAGAAAGAGAGAATGGATAATGCAGAGGTTTCAATAATAGGGTTTCGTATGACTAGTAATATTTCATATTTGTATCTGATGTCAGGTGGGACAGTTTAATTTGTAGTGTTCAGACATTCTTCCTCCAACCAACCACACTCTTTTCTTAGAGAAACTTTTTTATGATGGGGAAAGCTTTCAATTAAAGCAAACAACCTTAAATTCTCATTTTCACCTTTCCTCGGTCTTCTCTAATTATTCTTATCCCTCTTGCTAATGGAAGCTATTAGATGCTTAAATGGTTTTCTGTTTGAGCCTACATTTAGAGGCACAAAACAGAATTTACATTGGCCTAAGAAACTTTAAATCTATTTAAAACACTGGACTATATTTGCATATACAAGTGGTGAATTTGACTCATAATGCTGAATTTTTGAACCTGCAATAATTGCTGCAACAGATTGTCATTAAAAAACAGGATTATGACTTTAGTGGTGCATTTAATTAATCATTTTACTCTCCTTAGTTAGTGGGACTGTATCTGTAAATGGAAATAGCTTCCTGTCTTACCCATCTTTACCTCGCAGAGGAAAAGGGAGTAAGACAAAACAGTGGATTTAGGATGTTTGAGGGCTTGCTAACAAAGGGAACTAACCAGAATAACTGTTACAGAATGAGCTATTTCATTATAACCCTTCTAGAAGAGCTCTCTGTCTGAACACTTATTCCAGAACAAAAGTACCTTTTAGAGGCCACTTACACACTACAGGAATAATCGTGCAACAAGCCCATTGCGCTTTAAAAGTCACGTGGTTTTTGTAGCACAGGATCGTGTACACACTCTGCCGCTTGTGACGGAACAGAGCCCCCCCCCTGCAATTCGCGATTGCACAAGAAACCCAATTGAATTGTGGGAACCTATCCCACAGTTCCATCCATCCTGATTTGGCGCTAAGAATCCTGGGTAGAAGGAGAGTAGTGCTGAGCACCATGGGTAAAGTCTTGGTTTCCCATGGTGCATTCTGTTCCCCTTGCGTCACGAGAGTTGCTACTAGCAACTCGCGCCCATTTTCAACAGTAGCGCATTGCTTCCCGGAAGTCCTTTGGCAGCAACATGGATCCAGGTCTGATCTCAACTGTCGCCTTCAGCATAATGAATACATCTTGGCTGGTGGCACAGTATGCGTTCAGCTCTGAATCAGACCAGGATTCGGATGACCCTGGGCTGGTGACTGCCATGCAGAACAACAGCACCGCATTGCTGAGCTCCTTCACAGAGCATCTGCACACGGTGTACCGCCGGTTCTGGTCACGAGAGACAAGCACCGAGTGGTGGGACCGCATCGTTTTGCAGGTGTGGGATGGTGACTGGTGGCTACAGAACTTTCGAATGCGGAAAGCGACATTCATGGAACTGTGTGAGGAGCTAGCCCCTACCCTGCGACGCAAGGACACCAAAATGAGAGCCGCCCTCACCATGGAGAAGAGTGTCGCAATCGCGCTGTGGAAAATGGCGACTCCAGACTGCTACCGCTCGGTCGCGAATCAGTTTGGAGTTGGCAGGTTGACCGTTGGGTTAGCACTTTCACAAGTGTGCAGAGCCATTAATCGTATTCTGCTCCAGAGGACAGTGACATTGGGCAACGTGCGGGAGATTGTCGATGGATTCTCAGCCATGGGATTCCCAAACTGTGGAGGGGCAATAGACTGCACGCACATCCCTATTCTCGCTCCGGAGCATCCTGCGACTGAGTATATTAATAGGAAGGGCTACTTCTCCATGGTGCTTCAGGCACTCGTGGATCACAGGGGGCATTTCACGGACATAAATGCGGGGTGGTCGGGTAAGGTGCATGATGCTCGCATTTTCCGGAACACGGGCCTGTACCGGAAGTTGCAGGCAGGGACCTTCTTCCCTGATGATAAAATTACTGTTGGGGATGTGGAGATGCCCATAGTCATCATAGGAGACCCAGCCTACCCACTGATGCCTTGGCTCATGAAGCCCTATACTGGAAATTTGGAACCCAGCAAGGAGCGCTTCAATTACCGGTTAAGCCGGTGCCGAATGACCGTAGAGTGCACCTTTGGGCGCTTAAAAGGCCACTGGGTGCGCCTTTGGGCGCTTAAAAGGCCACTGGCGCTGTTTGTACGGGAGGCTAGACTTAAATAAGGACAACATTCCAGCCGTCATTGCGGCGTGCTGTGTCTTGCATAACCTCTGTGAAAATAGGGGAGAGAAATTTCCCCCTTCATGGGACGTGGAGGCTGAGCGGCTAGAGTTTGCCTTCCAGCAGCCAGCCACTAGGAGTATCGGGGCACAGCTGAGAGCCTTCCACATAAGGGAGGCACTTAGGGTGCATTTTAGTGATGGGGACTCATAGGACGCATTGCATCACCGTGCAGTAGTATTCCCAAGCACTATTGGGTGCTGATTGGGGGGTGGAGGGACGGTGCCGGTGGGCGTGTACTGTACTGTGCTCGAATGAGTGACTACTAAACATGCAACAACTAATCTTATTGTGTATCAATAAAGACACTGTGCAAAGTTCAAGTGATTCAATTTTATTATTATAAAACATTAAATATTTACAGTAAGCAGTGCCTGCAAAAGGGGCTATAGATGTGTGTAGGTGCGTGTCTCAATGCCATAGCTTGGTGCAGGAGTGGATGTAACATTGTACCAGGAGGGTCCCTGGGCTTCAAAGAACAGCTTTGAGGGAGAATGGGGCATGGGGGACAGAAAGTGTTGCTGTGGCTGCGGGGGGGCGAGCCTGGAGCAGCTGGGTCTGCAGACCAACCATGGTCTTCAGCAGTTGGGTCTGCTCCTGTAGGATGCTTATGAGGACATCCTTCTGCTTCCGCCTCTTCACATTGTTTTCTTTGCGCTCCTGCCGGCACTCCTGCCTCCATTGTCTAGTCTCCCTTGCTGATGCCTTGTTGGACTGCATCAGCTCCTAGAAGATATCCTCCTTGCTCCTGCGAGGCCTCCTCCTTATCTGTCTCAGCCGGTCAGCTGGCGCAAACCACCGACCGGCGAAGGTCGTTTCTAAGGAAAAATGAAACATCATAAGTAGTGCTATTGTTCTCACTTTGGTTAAGGAGCCGGTACTTTGCTCTCCCGCCACATTCCGCTGTGCCCACTGGACAGGGCATTGCCGGGGACTGAAAGGGCTTTTGCAAAGGGAGGTTCGGGTTGCTGAGACAAGACACACAGTTCCGTGAACTATTTGCAGTGCTTTGGGCGATTAGTTCACATACGGCACTGCCATGGAAGCTGATATCTCGCTGCTTAGAGTGCCCCTGCAAGCCAGAATGCATATCCTGCATTTCACTGGTTTTCAGCCAGGACCGTACGCAGTAGGCTTGTGCGCAGCCATGGTTCCCGCTGCTGTGCTTTGCAACTGGCGAAGGAGAGTATCCCTTTATGGGGGAGGGGAAACAGTTGCTCTCCCATCGAATTTAACTAGGAGGCTGTGGAAGTACATTGAGGACCCCTTCAGTGATCTCAATGGAGAGGATTTCTTGGAAATTACAGCATGCATTGATGCACTGCTCATGTAATGCGGGGTAGACCCGCCCATCCAAAAAAGAAAAGAAAGGATGAAACTCAAAACGCCTATTTCCTGCCTGCTCTTCATTTGCCCGCAAAACTTATCCAGCTAGCATAGAAGCCACTTCTGATGAAACTCACTAGAGCTCCCCTCTACTGCCTCCGAAGACAGTATGGAGAAGGAATCTGGGCAGCACGGGTCAGGTGGCGTGGAGAACAGCTCCTGGCTCCCTAGGTCGGCTGCACCGCTTTCACCCTCCAGGTCATCTTCCACCTCCACGTCCTCGTCGACGAATTGCTCGTCACCGTCTGCTCTGGTATCCTTTTCATGGGGGGGTGCTGATGTGTCCACAGGAGCTTTTGGGGTGGTTGTGGGATTCCCGCTCAGGATTGCTTCCAGCTCCTTGTAAAATCGGCATGTAGCCAGTGCTAAGCCGGAGCACCGGTTTGCCTCTCTGGCTCTGTGGTACGTAATCCGCAACTCCTTCACCTTCAACCTGCACTGAAGAGTGTCTCTCTCGTACCCCTTCTCTGCCATGGCCCGAGAAATCTGGCCAAAAATATCGAAATTCCGCTGGCTGCCACGTAACTGTGCCTGCACAGCAGACTCTCCCCAGATGCCTATGAGATCAAGCACCTCGGCTGTGGTCCACACTGGAGCACGTTTGCTGCGCTGAGCTGCCCTTGCTCTTGGAGTACACAGCTGCAGCTGCACTCCACACCAAGCAAACAGGAAGAGTGAAGAATTCAAAAATTCCCGGGAATGATGGGAGGGTGGATACAGTCATGTCACAGCCACAGAGTGCAGAAGGAAGTGCAAAAGGGATGGAATTGGAATTCTGGGACATTTCCGGAGGTTTCATATTGCGCGGCAACCATACACACATGAACTATCCCGCGGTAGCCACTACCACCCTTGTTTTGGTGGTTTACATGTTGTGCGGTAAGACGGCTGTTACCGCGCAACAACATGGATTTGTGTGTGGACACTGTGCCTGTTATTGTGCAATAACGAGCGTTATCGCGCAATAACTTTGCAGTGTGTACAAGGCCTCAGATTTCAAAAGTGGATTAAGTTAATTGGAAATAGGCATTCTTATTCTGGAATAAGAGTGTCTACAGTGAGAGCTATTCCAGAGTAGCTCTTCAACAGGTGATTCCAGTCAATTTCCCCATTTAGACAAGCCCTTAGGTGTCTTCTTCTGTTAATTTAGGGCCATGTTTAAGAATTGGTCGTGTTTAAATAAAATACCTTTTATTGGTTCATCCTATCACTATATTTATTCCAGTTAAACAGACTAAACCTGGTGAAATTGAAATTAATTCCATTCCCACAGAAATCAAATTTCATGCCACTAATAAGCACTGCCACAAATGTCTATTCTGACCAAAAGATATCAAAATATGTGGACAATAAATAGCTGCTGCAAATAACTTCAGGTTAGCAAAGGAGCCAAATTCTTAACTTTTTACTACCTTACACAGATACAGCTTGCTACTGTGTAGAAGAGATAGCTTTAAGACCTCTTCTATGTGCATACTTTACTAGCTCTTGTCCTCTGCAACATGGATTCTATTAAGTTTGCCTGACCACGTATTACATACACTAAGGTGTAGTACAACATACTTTCTCAAACAAGGTGTCAGATTCTCAGCTGCTGAATCATTTGGAAATATGACCTTTTACAGAAACTGAAGATCTGCCCTAAAGTCCATTGTCATTAGTGTGAAATGTAAATATTACATTTTATAAAACACTGTACTTCCTCTGTGCGTACTTGCCAAGATTGCCTCTTTCACACAGGATGGCTCATCGAGCTGCCCTGAAGGCAAGATACAACTTGGTGTGAATCAGATGCTTTGGGTTTGTCCTAATGTATGTATTATGGTGGAATGTTAATTCCATTTGTTAGCAGCTCTCTGGGGAAACACACCTGCTACTCCCGGCTTGTATATTTATTGAAAAAGAGCTCTGGGTTAGCTTGAAACCCTCTCTCTTCCACCAACAGAAGTTGGTCCCTTAAAACATACTACCTCATCTACCTTGTCTCTGTAACATATTGTTTATTATGTTGGGGTAGGGTTGCTAATTTAACATAGAAATGTTTGAATAAAGCTGTGTTGGAGGCTAAAGAAATATTAAATCCGATGCATGTCCCCCACTCAGCTGCCCTAACAATGGGTTGTACATTTATGGGAGACAGTATTGCTGGAGAAAGCAAATTATAAACCCTAAACAAGCTGGCAGGACTTTGAAGTCATATCTTTTCTTAGCGCACTGGAAAAAGATCATGATGCATGTGTGGATATATTAAATGACAATGGTACCTGATGTCTGGAGCTAAGCTTGCTTAGAATTTTGGATCTTTCTGGGTCTTCTTCATTTATCGTGAGCCATATTCTCATTCTCTGTAAATCTGTAACCACATGAGAAAGCATGGGACAAAATGGTCCCCACATCCCTCCACTCTCATTTTGGCTCCCTTCCACACTTGTGGAAATACAACTCCACAGTTTCTCCATACCTCTGGGCATAGAGGGTCATTCCAGGGTGCAGTTTAGCCATAGTGGAACATACCATAGTCTGTGTTTCCATAACTCCTTCCACTCATTAATACTGCTTGTGGTGAGAATAATGGGCAAGAGGAATTGTGCCTAGGGCTGTGGGCAGCCAGAACACAGACATAAAATAGAATTGTGTCATGTTGATTACTGTCTTTTGGAGGGGCAGAATTTTATCCTAAACATAATTGTTGTTTGCCACATTCCCAAAGCTATGCTCTCAATCTGCTCTGTCTTGTATCTTGTTATATAGCTGCCACTCATCCATCAGAAGTCACTTAGTCTTCCTTTTGAATTAAATTAAAAAACTAGAAATCTGGGGCTAAAGATATATCAAGCGATAGTTTGCACCGGTATAAAAAACTCCTTATTAAAACATATTTCTTAAATAATCAAAGGAATGTAAATATACTAGCCAAATATACTTATTTTTTTACAAATGTCCTTTCCCTTCTCTCCTCCAAGTTTGCTAACATATAAAGGCCCCTCCCTTTAGGATAAGAAAAAGTTCAGTGGGCCTTAAAGAACATACAAGGGGCTTTATAAAACCTAATGAACAATCCACAAGTTGGGAAATAATGAGGAAGATACAGTTTCACCATTTTGGCTATGTTTATTCAACTTTGAGACCTCTGCTGCCCTACTGAACTGATGCTGAAAACAGGTTGTTGGTGCAGACAGCATCAAACTGTATTGAAGAGCCTTTGGAGAAAGCATGCTAGACACTGCTGGGTTAGTTTGGAGCTTCTTCTGGTATAAATCTGGAGTAACTTAAGTTAATGTGATTACACTGCTACAAGAAGAGAATCAGGCCTGATGCAATGCTTCCTCAAGCTTCTCCCTGATTCCACACAAAATTCAAGCTCCTTGTGCCTTTTTTTTTATAATAGGCTTGGTCCTGCCTATAACTCTCTTACTAATACTCCCCAACTTGTTCAGTCTTTTAATCTTCTTGATCCCTGTGTTTCCTTCCACTCTCTTGAAATCTTTCCTGCAAACACTAATTCCACTTTGCTGGCTGACATTCCCGACTACTCCTCTTATACTGTGTTCTCCCTTCTTGCCCTCCCTCAGTTTCGGCTTAAAAATCATGACAAAGTTTATGGTTTGCTTTCCATGTAATGTGATGTGCCTACACATCTATTCATTTCATCCCACCATTCCCTTTCTTAGCTTTTCTAAAATCTGTAAAGTGTTCAGGGCAGGGACAATGTCTTCTTTTTAAATCTCTGTGAATCACTGCCATTATTGCTCTGTACACACATACATTATTACTGTTATTAAACGGTCTTATACAATTTAGTTCTGTCTACTGCGGCAGACAGGCTACCTCTAATCCCTGTTGATGGAGGAACAGGAGCAACCCAAGGAATCATTTTCCCACCGTAAGCAGGATCTTTGTTAAAATGCTCCCCTCCGGAGGTTAGCATCCATAAATAGTCACTGTAACTTACATTTCACTACATTTCTTTCCCCTTTTCCAAGAACAGCTCAAAAGAAATCAGTGTTATCCTTCCCAGAAAGATACCTTAGCTATTTCACTCTCATCTCAAAGATGTAGACTAAGCAAAATGAGTTTCACAATGTAAGGAATAAATATGCATATTAAATCATTTCATCACCCTCTCCGGAAAACAGCCCCACATAAAACCCAGCCTCTGAGCAAACAGAACAACACCCTGCTCCAGCCTTACCTATTTGTCAGCATAATGACAAAAAAGGTGAACGAGAGGTTGAGCCAGGGCTGTCCACGTAGTGATTCTAAATCACATGGCACAGATGGTCAGAGGTCCCTAATCTTTCCCAGGTGTGGGGGTTGGTTGGTTGTATTTTCCCCATGAGTTTCACATGAAATCTTCATAGGCAAAGAATGCGACCCGAAATGTGGAGATGGATGGGATATGAAGGCTAAGGTGAATAGAACAATATTATGTACTATTCCTTCTTTCTCCTTTTGGTTAATGGAATGTATTTTAGAAAGCATTCCCTTGCTCCCCAAGTTTGAAAAGTTGACTCATGTCCATTCAAAGCTCATAAAGCAACCTGTCCCTTTGAAAGCTAGATCCATCAGCAGGTTTAAGTGCTGAGAAGAGGCTATGGCAAAATGTAATTGTATTTTATTTCCTTTTGTGATCACAAAATGTTTACATTCATTACAGGGAGAGCTGTGACAGCTAAATGGGATGTTTCCTCCCCCTCCCGCTCCCAATGTGAGGGCATCTGAGCCTTGTGGCAATTACGGTAGATAGGGAATTATTCACTGCAAATAATACATTTCACCTTTTTTTCTATTCATGGATTATCCAATGAATACGCTTTGATTTTAACATATTTGTTCGTTACTTGAAACTCTTCACTTTCCAGCCTAATGCAGATTAGGAATGAATCATTCACTCTTTGACTATTGGCTTTTTAAAATTTGCGATATGTGATTGGTCACATAAGTCACCGGAAATTGTTTTTGCTCTCTAGTTGCAGGACTGTGAGTACCTGTGAGGCTCTCTCTTTCTGCACACATTTCTGCAAATTAAACCATACGTATAAACTTGTGCAGAAAAAAACTAAAAGCGTTGCTAGTGCTGACAGAGAAAATTCATAGGTTACACTCAAAGTAACAGGAGTCCCAGTCCTGTCAACTGGCCTGTGGCACCACTCACCTGGTTCTTGGCCCCTGCTTGCCATTTCTGCCCAGGATTTGAACCCATCCTATTGAGATTAACCAAGTGAAATCCAGTCAAGAATCTTGCCTGACTTTGATAAAGAGGGTCTTCTAGTTGGTCAGGGGGGCAAGAACTAAGGGGGCATGGCAAGGTACAGAAGGGGAGGGGATGGGGTATTGCTTAGGATAAAAGGGCAGGGGCTGAGGACACACACCAGCAGGGGAAAAGACAAAATGAGGAACAAGCGTAGACAGAGTGGTTCCAAGCTCAGAACCAGAAGCGATGAATTCAAGGGAAAGGCCAAGTACTGAATGGAGATGAAGTCTGGGTCCAGAGAAGTGGTGTGATGGGAATGGACATGGCATCACTGGATTTAACATCATTTCCTTTTATAGCCATCAATATTTTATCATCCTGTCATCAGATTTGCCATTTATTAGTGCTGTTAACATATGCACCCTTCACACGCTAAATATGGACATTTGTGTGCTAAATTTATCTCCATGACTATATCTGCTTTAGTAAGTGCCCTCCATGTAGTCAAATTCCAAAGGGGTAGCCGTGTTAGTCTATTGTAGAAAGACAACAGAGTCCTCTGTTGCTTTAGTAAGGTTTAAGATGGGCTTTCTAAATAAGCCTATTATTAATTATTATTGTTCTTATTAAAGGCTTTAAATAGTTCAGTTACTGAATAGTCTCTTAGAATTACGACATAACGCGTCAGCAGCAAGTAATGACAGAATATTGTATATTAGGTAAGTGCATTCAGTTGCTTCATTCTTTTTCCTTCTTTCAATGTGAAATTTCTTATACTCATCTCTGCCAATCTTTGCTTCTCCAACATTAATTAAAATACAAAAGACAATTTATAACATAGCCCAGAAGTAAAAGGGTACTGATATCAAGGTTGTTAGAGAAAAGCTGCAGTGTTCATTGGGCTGTCCAAGGTCTTATATTTATCACATGAAAGAATCCATCTCAATACACATTTGAAAATAATTTTAGAAGTACCTACACCACTGTCATTTTAAATAAAGTGTGAATGGTTCTAGTCACACGAGTGCTGCCATTTTAAGCTGCTTCCAAGCAGGATTTCCACTTAAATTCTTACCTTTTCTCTGCTTCAGTTTTCCTGTTGGCACAACTGGGCTAATAATATTGCCCTACCTCACAGGAGTGTATGTGAGGGGAAATTAATTGCTTTTGTAATCCTTCTGCCAGTCAAAGTTGGTAGCAACAAGGGCTGGGTTCAATACCGAGCGGTTCCTTTCAGTAATACAACACCCAGGAGTACGATAGTTGATGCTAACATACATTCTGGAAAGGATATTAAACCTCCTGCTTCAGGGTTTAAACCAATCTCTAATTACTAGGGATAAGAATAAAACCTGTTAGGACCAGATTATCCCACATCTGCCTAATGAGAGATTTCTTGCACTTTCCTCTGTAGCATCTGATGCTGGCCAGTGTCAGAGACAGGAGATAGGATGAAATGGATCTTGGGTCTGATCCAGACTGGCAATTCCTGTGTTCCTGTGCTTGAAGGAGAAGTAAGGAAGGGGCTTCTGCACCCACTGTGCTTCACGGCCCCAGGGCACGTTGGTGTTCCTTGGAGGCTTTGTCAGTTTCCCACCATGTACGCTGTGCTAAGCAGCGGTAAATGATGTTCCTTCTTAAAGGACTGTCAGAGTATGGACTCGCGTGTGATCTGAAGTCCACTGAAGTGAATGGGAGCCCTTCCATTCCCTTCAATGAGCTTTGGATCAAGCCCAAACACATTTTTCCCGAGAGCATCCTGCGCCAGCCTTTGAGACTTTACTGACAGTTTGCAACAGACACAAACTCCTGTGTTCCCTCTAGACATCACGGACAGGATTTAAACTTTGGTAATTACAATTATTTGGTCCATTCAACTTCCCTTCTTTTCCATTTTTAAAAAAAAGTACTATTATTTAGAAACCATGCTTTGTGCTGAGACAGTCTGTACTTTCCATTTGGTGGTTTCCCCACTGGGAGTAGGAAGCAGAGAGGCTGCACAGACTCTGAAGATAAACTCTACAGCAGTTCCCTTTGATAGCATGGAAAATGGGAATATTAAGCAAAAAAGTGGCATAGGGCAGAGATATAGCCACAGGGCCCCCTATATTTGTGGCCCTGTTAGCCAAAACACTCACCTCCCACAAAGAAGACACAATGTGGGCTGCAGCTCTAGTCCAGCATCCATTTACTCTGAATTTGCACTGCATGCAGGTTTCACCTAAATACGTCCTATTGACTAGAGCTAGTCAAACCTCCTCTTAGCTCTCAGGTCCAAGCTGCACATACGGAGCTGGAGATGAAACCAGCAACAATGCCAACACTGTCTGTTAGCTTGTCTCCTGAGCACCTCTGTGTCTTCTCCCCCAGTCTTTTCTACACAGAACACCCTTCCAAAGCTGATCTGTAAGGTCACTACTCTCGTCTCCTTCAAATCCCTCTTCAAGATTCACTTTTGTGGTGATGCTTCTGAGAAATCAATCTACAAATAATGTTTTGGTTGAGGGGCAGTTGGAGATAATTGACACTTGCTTTATCTAGTTGGAATAATGACAATGAAACTGTGCATAGGTATGTAAAGATTCTATATATTTTACTCTTCTTCTTTTTCCCCCTCCCCCACAATCTCTTCATGTTGATCACCTTAAACAGCAACGCATGCATGCTTGCACAGCATAGCCGGGTCCAGGTTCTGCCTTGGCATCTGCGTGCTCTGCAGTTTAAGTGCTAAATAACACTGATGCATTCTCAGAAGTGCCTTTTTATTGTGTTTATACCCTGCGTGCTTCGTATAGTCAAGTAACTTATTAAGTAATTGACTACAGATACAGCATGAAAAAAGTCTGGGAAGAGGACCAAGAGAGGCCAACATCATGAAAGTCAAGCAAGGACATGAGGTCTAGGAGGGTAAAGTGAGAAAGAATACTGAAAATGGCAGAGAGGTTAAGGAGGAATAGGGTGGAGGATGAGAATACAGTATTACAAATTTTGGCCAACGTCCATGCTAGTTTTTATTGCCAGGCAAAATGACTGGTAAAATTCCTGGCAAGAACAAGCTATATAGAGGAACAGGAACAAAAGAGGCCAGGCAGTGGTGAGAAGTGGGATAAGATGTTTCCAAGACGGAGTGCTAGAAACAAGATACAAGTTGAGACAAGAAAGATGTAGAGGGAAAAAAACGTCTTGGAACACAAGTGTTGTAGTTATAACCCTGAAGGTGGAATTGGCTCTGTAGAGCTTTATTGCTGTTTATGTTGTCTGCTCAAGATAAACAGGAAAGGATACGCATAGCGTGTATTTCTAGAGCCCTGCGCGGATACAAATATGTGGATCTGTATCCGATCTGCAAGAAATGGGCTGCGGATATCCGCATTGTATCTGCGGATATGGATATAATGCAGATATCCATGGATATCTGCGTATTTGCAGGGCTCTAGCCCTGTACCGATAAAAATATATGGATCCGTATCCTATCTACATCTGCAGGAAATGGTCTGTGGATATCCGCATTGTATTTGCGGAAGCAGATATCCATAGATATAATGCAAATATCCAGGGATTTGCAGGGCTCTATGTATTTCATGTACCATGTGCTGGGTAATAACATTAAATAACATACAAATATTCCATGCTTGTAAAACCAGACTGGCCCTTTAGTATGAGAGCTATTTAGAGAGATTCTGCAAGAAAAGCTAGCATTCTCGCTAAGTGCTGTGAGACAGCAGCAGGAGGGTCATAGAAGGGAGATGTATAAGACCCAGATTCAGGGCCAGATCAAGGCAGGGGCTTTAGCAGCTGCAGTCTCAGGCCCTGGGCTAAAGAGGGCCCCAGGCCAGGGCCGTCCCTGGGGGAGGGGAGCGAATGGGGCGATCACCCTGGGCCCCGCGGGTGCATGGGCCCCGTGCTGTCCTGCTCCCAGCGGGGCAGAGCGGGGCCCGTGCGCGCGCCGCAGCCCTTCCTCCCACTGTCACCCCGCTGCCTTTGGCACCCATCCAAAGGCAGCGGGGTGGGGCGGGAGGGCTATGCCCGGCCCCTGGGCTGGCCCTCCCCGCCCCCAGGGTGGAGCAGGCAGTCCCAAGGGCAGAGCACATGGGGCCCAGCCTCTGGGCCGGCCTGCCCCACATGGCCGGCTCCCTCCCCTGCAGCCGGCTCCGGCTCCACCCCGCCACACAGGCGGCCTCAGCCTTCCGGCCGGAGCCAGCTCCTGCTGGGGCCCAGGCCGGGGCCGGGGCTGGGGCAGGCTCTGACTCGCCCTCCTCCCCCGCTGGCGGCAGCCTCGGCGTCCCAGCCCTCGCTCCCCTCCAGCATGGTGGGCAGGGCCCCGCTTTGTCCAATTGGCCCCGGGCCCCGCTCTCCCCATGGGACAGTGCTGCCCCAGGCCCCCACCTCCCCACAAGATCTGGCTCCGCTCAGACAGACACAGCGCTGGCTGGGCCTGGGGGTTGCTCGGAAGGGCAGGTCTAGTGCTGGGGGGGGGTCAAGGGTTCGGGGGGCAGGTTGGGGCCCTAGGGCCAGAGACCACAGTGTGCAGCGCTCCTCCCTTGCCCCCAGCAATGCAGGCTGGCACTGGCAGCTGCATTACAGGAGCAGACCAGCTGGAGTGCAGGGTGGCTTAGTGCTAGCCCTGACCCTACCCCCGCAGTGCCAAGCGCTACCCTGCCCCCAGGTGGGGTGCCACCGTGGGGGATGGCCACAAGAATGGGCATCCCCGGGCCTCCAGGGGCCTTAATCCAGCCCTGCCCAAAAGGATTCTGGTCCTGTTCCCTGCAGACTGAGCGAGGGTTACTTCAGGTTAATTAGAAGCACCTGAGACCAATTAAGTCCCAGCTGGAGTCCTGATAAAAATCCTTGCTGCATGGGTTGGGGGAGAGGGGGGCAAGGCGGCGACGAGAATAAGGAGAGTTGGGAGGAGTGTGGTGTTCAACCAGAGGAACCAAATCAGAGCCTTGAGAAAGGTAGAAGAGAACAGATGGAAGGAAATAGTCCAGGTCAGGTCCTTGTGAAAATCTGAAATATTCTATGAGTAGTAAAATGCCAGTGGAACTATCTGCATGAGTAAATGCTACCTGGTGTGAGTGAGGGCTTTAGATGGGCTGTTAGTCTACAAACAGGATATTTCAATGTGTGAGAAGATAATGTGGTTTTAGCAAAGTCACTCACAAATTAGCAAATGTTACTCACCATGAGGTAAAGTTGCAAAAGCTGTTCTGTGAGTATAGGAAGTACCCTCTAGTCCTGTAATTTATGCAAATTTGCATAAGCACAAAACCAGATTTGTAATCATTCCATTTGTGCCAGATACATCCTTTTGATTGTGTGCATTGTGTTTCTCCATACGCAGATTTGTCTGGCGGAAGGACTTGTCTATGATCTTTGCAACAACCAGCCATACACAATTTAAAGTTTTTCTTTCCTTGAATAGGAAAAAGAGAAACACAAATCTAAAATATGCTAAGGTTAAGCACTAATTTTAAAAGGTGCATTCTCTCAATGCCTAATCCAAAGCTCAGCACAGTCAGTGGAAAGACTCCAGGCTGTGTCTACACTGGGAATTTAGTCAAATTCCAAAGGGGTAGCCGTGTTAGTCTATTGTAGAAAGACAACAGAGTCCTGTGGCACTTTTAAAGACTAACAGATTTATTTATCGCATGAGCTTTCGTGGGAGAAAATCCCACTTCGTCAGATGCTTTGAAGATAGGAAAGTTACAGAGTGGGAGGAAATTAAATGCAGGGGAGTGTATGACAAAGCATCTGGTCAGGCTGTAACAGCAAATGGAGCGTGGGTCTCCTGCTCTCCCTCCTGGTCAGGACTGCAGGGTCCTGGCCTATGTTCTCTCTAAGCTGCACAGAACTGAGGGACTCCTGCTCAGCCCGGCAGCCCCCTCCGCCCCCTCCAGACCCCTGGGGCTGCGGCTCTGCCGCGGCAGGCCCGGCCTCTGGGCTGGCCCTCCCCACCCACAGGACGGAGCAGGCAGGCTCAGGGCTGGGGCAGGTGCACAGGCCTGTCTGCCTGCCTGCCCCGCCGGCCGCCTTGACTTCCTGGCTCGGGGCTGGCTCTGCTCTACCAACGGCCTCAGCCTTGGCCTCCAGGCACGGGGCCAGGATCGGCCTCCGGTGCCGGGATCTGCCCTGCCCTGCCCTTCTGGAGGCCTCCCAGGGCCGCGGTTGGGTCCCCACCACCAGTGGCCTCAGCTTCTTTCTTTCTTTTTCTTCTTCTTTCTTTTCTCAGCTTCTTTCTTTCCTTCTTTCCCTTCTTCGTCTTCCTTTGTGTTTCCTTTTTTCTCTTCTTTGCCTTCCTTTTTCTTTCTTTCTTTCTTTCTTTCTTTCTTTCTTTCTTAAAAAGCTTTTAAAAAATTAATTTTAAATAAAAACCTTTCTAAAAATTAAATTTCAATTAAAAATTCATTCAAATTCAATTAATTAAACCCAATTAATTAATCCTATTTACAATCACTTTAACTTCAATTAATGCCTATAATTTCTGTCATGTGAGTTTATACAAAAATTTTATTCAGAAAAAGTTTTGCACATGGCTTGAAAATTTTGCACACAAGCCGCCAAACCTTAGAGGGAACATTGGTGCTGGCTAGGAGGGAGCGTCGGGATCCCTTCTCCCCAAGACCCGCGCTCCAGCTGCTCGGCAGCCGGCAGCTGGAGCGCAGAGCTTCCTTCTCCCCGGGACCACGCTCCAACTGCTGGCTGGAGCGCAGGTCCTGGGGAGAAGGAAGCGCGTGGCTTCCTTCTTGCTGGGACCACGGGGCTTCCTTCTTGCCTGTACCTGAGTGGTCCTGGCAAGAAGGAAGCCCCGCGGTCCCTTTTTGCTGGGACCTGAGTGGTCCCAGCGAGAAGGAAGCTCCCTTCCCCCATGCCCTATGTCGACTAAGTCAACTGAGGGCATCCACGCTGCTTAAGTCAACTTAAAAAGTCGACTTAAGCTTCAAAGTCAACTTTATATGAGGTTTTATAAAGTCAACTTTGAATTTCCTTAAGTTGACTTAAGCAGCAGCTTAAGTTGACTTGAGGAAATGCCAGTGTGGACGCAGAGTAAATTAAGTCGACTTAAGCGTGCTTAAATCGACTTAATTTACTAGTTTAGACACACCGCCATAGACTTCAATGGACTTTGGTTCAAGCCCCTACATCTCTGCAACCCTGTAGGACCATATGCCATCCTATTCATATGTCATCATTACTCACTGTGTAGATGAACTGAGGGCTTGTTTTTCAGTGACAACTGTCCTCAGCACAGCAATGCAGGAAATCAAAATACTTTGGAGAATGAAATCTGCCGAGGAAGTTATAACATTGAACAGATTTCAGGCAGATGTTTTCATTTTATGTGGACTTCCTGAAATTGGCCTTTTCTGCATCATTTCAGGCAGAAATGATTTTTCTTTGTGTTTTAAAAGTGCCAGAAAGACAAAAAGCCACCTTCGCTTGAAATTTGGTACTCACAAAATACCAAGCGAATTGACAATTTTCTTGGTGTGTTGTAGGCAAGGGCAGAGAAAGACATCATGGTACAACTGTTCTCCTGCCCTCCGCCTTCTCTTTGTATAAACTTCCTCTCCTAAAGCTGTTCCTGACCAGCCTCCACAGTGAGTCCCACATGGAGAGAGTCAGTGGTTTTATAGGGTATCTAAATCATCACTGATTATGACCACTGCACAGAGACATGCAAAGGAAAGGTGACAACCCTTAAGAGCTCCTATTAAAGGATCCATCTACACTTAAAACACTAGATTGGCCATATTCTTCCATTGAAATAATGTTGTCTACATGAGAACTGAGTTTGGCTTCACAGCTTAGGGGTATAGACCTGACCGATGTAGTTAAACCAATCTAATTTTCTAGTGTAGCCCAAGCCACAGACAAGAGATAAAGAAACTTCTAAACTTGGTCCTCTCTCTGTTTTAATTCCCAGTGGAGTCAGTGGGAGTTGGATCAGGCCTTAAATGAGTAAACAAAGCATTACTAAATATGACCTATGTAGTCTTGCACACTGTTGACCACATGGCCTTGGTAAACCTGGTTGGTGAACAAGGTAAGTACTTCTCATAGGCACTTGTATTAGGACTGGCTATGTTTTCCCCAGTCTAATTGCGAAACCCAAAGTAAAATAACAATGGCCTATTGTTCTTATTTACTAACAACAACAATTATAATAATATTAACTCATTTTTAAAATAGCCAACCAAGACACTGACTCCTGTGAAATACAGTTAAACCCCTGCTTAAAATCCAGAGGTGAGGCTCAGCTGTGGTCCTGAACTTGCAGCCCTAGGAGATATTGGGATCTATGATGGCTTTAAGCTTGGGCAGCTCTGAGGGCCTGGACAAGCCTGGGGGCTTATGGAAGCCCCAACGCTGCCCTTCCTTTACTCGCCCTGCCCACAGCATGCCCTACATGTGCCCTTTTATGGTTCCTTTATGCCTCTCTGGCCGTGTTAAAGGGGCCAAGGGGAGGGACAACCTCACCCCAGAGAGGTAAAAGCAGAGGAGGGGTCCAACACAATCAGATGACAAAATGGAGGAAAGGGGTGCAGTGAAAATACAGAGAGCAGAGGTCAGAACAATAAAATAATAATAATTAATAAGCATCTTTGGAAACCCTTTTGAAAGCAGAGAGATGCCGGTTGGTTCAATCCACTCCTTAAACATCCCATAGCCATGTTGTCCAAGCAGATAGGCAGGCCAAGCTCCATTGCCTCTGTACTTGGCTCACCTCAGTACCCTCATAGCACACTGATATAGACCCGGCACAGGTAGAACACAGTAAGAGGCTTCTCCTCCGAAGCTTTGGCAGTAGCCAGACTAAATTGGATGAATGTGTCACAGAAAATAAAACCAAGGAAGACTGATTGGAAACCTTGACCGTTGTCTGCTCTGTAGACCAGAGGACACACCGGCATGCAGGCATTTTTACAAAGCAAATAGGTACGTGTTTTATTTGTGATAAGCACTTCTCATGCGGTTTGCCAAATAATTGTGTCACACACTGAGCGATGTTCCACCTTTGGGCATGCAGGTGGGTACATTTATGAGAGCTCTGTCTCTCATTCCTCCTTGGCCCTCTATGCTTTTGCTACAGCCTGTTCACACGAGGTCCATAATGTCAAGGTGTTATTGATGTTCAGAGCCGTTGCTCCCCATTTTCTGGTGAATGTTGAAGTGAAAGTATAGAGATTCCCTTGCCCTTTTTGAATGATAAAAAAGCTGCACATCAGAGCACAGAGATTTGAGCTCACTTGTTTATACATTTCAGCTGATATGTAACAAAGGGCAACAACGCAACTTAGCATTGAACTAAAGTGTTTTATTGAGATGAAACTATCTGCAGCATATACTTCTGTATCTGTAAGTATTACTAACTATTATTCATTTGTTGAGCAACAATGTGTCTTTTACAACACTGAACGCAAAATACCATCCAATACCACCTCCTTTAAATAGCTTAGGAGCCAAACAAGTTTCTACAAGGACCACTACTCCCATAAGTTGCCTTTTCTTCGTAGCAATGTTTGTTCAAATTTACCACTTCTCCACTGATTTTGCAGCTGCACTCTAGGCAGAAAAAATACAAGACAAAAACAGGCACATAACTTTGCCCTGCCAATAACAAGAAAACAGGTAGTCAAGGATAGTCTCTGAAATGTTTCACCAATACACATGAGAGTAAATATAGGTACACTAATGAAACAGCCTTATACTACAGGAACCTTAATATGTCTGCTGGCTCTAGGACTGTACCAGGGGAACAGACCTGGTTGCTGTCATCCCAACAGGAGACTTTCCCAATCCTTGCCCATGATTTGAGTCCTAGCCATGATATATTAGCTCCTTGAGCTGAAATCATATGTCCTTACAGTTCAGCGTTGCTCACACTATGATGTATAAGCATTTATTTAAATGGACTGAATTTTCAGAGGGTAGTTTCTTATTATAATATGTCCAGTGAAGTTTATTTTGTCCCTATGTTGTACAGTGTCCTTACCACGTTAGTGGGGACATTTTGTAAATCCATTCCTTATTACAGTCTTGTACAATTGGATTTTAACTGTGGCATTAGAATGACCATCCAGTTCTTGAATGAATCGGCCTGTGGATATGCAGCTACATGCCCTGCTTATTAATCATATATCTGAACCAATCATGCCCTGATAATATGTGAAGCTATACATGTACCATTGGCATCTGATATGTTCCTACTACAGCTTGCCAAGAGATACGCACCGACTACAGTATTTTGAGACAGCTGCATATGAAAACCCTTTCAAGTGCCACGGTTTATTCAAGAAGTGATATTGCACAAGTCTGCTGGGAAAGATATTGCACAAGCCTATTCTGTTATGAAAACGTCCCTGTCCTGTGCAAACAGTGTTCTTGAAAGTCAATGGAGCACCCAGTGGGGTGGTGATGGTGCTTGCTGGACATTCTGTCAGTGAACGTCATAACATCCATCTCATTTCCCTTGTTTATTCTGTCCTCAGGAAACTGCTGTACTGGATTGGCAGCTGTTGTGAGTGTTCCGTTAAAAGTGACTCCAAAGATTTTGAGGAGTTTTCTGCAGATGATTGTATCTATTTACTCATGATGAAAGTAACCTACAGCTCATCCTTGACAGTTCTCAGAGACACCTAGATAGTTTGGACTCCCCATCAGCCTGGAAAAAAAAATGAAGTCCACTTTCACACCGCTCCATCCACCATTACCACTGAGCCAAACATCACCCTCAGTGGTGCAAAACTAAAAAGCATCCATCACTTTGCATACTTTGGCAGTACCATCTTGAATGATCATTCCCCGGATCACCAGGCCCCCGGAAAATGTCACCATAGGATCCTCAACCAGCATACTATCAAACAGTCAACCAAACTGATGATATGCATCACAGCAATGACAGCACCCCTTTTACATGGATGTGAAACATGGACAGTTTGCTGTAGACACCTTAAGCAACTTGAAAAACTTACCAAGGTCTGTCTCTGCTGTTCTGAATGTCACTGGTGAAACAAAGTCTCAAATGTTAATGTCCTTGAAAGGCATCAAGGGAATGATTATCAAAACTCAGCTTAGGTGGACAGGTCATGTTATCAGAATGTGTGATGATAGATGCCAGAAAAAAGTTCTCTGTGGTGAGCGGAGAGTAGAAGCAAAGGTAGTCAATGAAAATGCTTCAAAGACATTCTTCAGCAGATTCTCACATAACAGTGATAACTCCACAGACATGGCCAAGGACAGACCTGAGTGGAGAGTAATTATCAGTGAAGGTTGTAAACACTTGGAGAAAAAAATAGATGTGAAGAACTGATGGAAAAAGGGGCCAAACGTATCCCAAGTCTTCAGTGGAAGCCTGCACATTCCTATATGTCATCTTTTTGTGATCGTGTTCCATGCAGATTGAACTATACAGCCACATGAGAACACAGCATGCCGTGACATCACCACTGGAGGCAACAAAGAGCCATGCAGAGGTATCTTCTTTTAAAGGAAATCTTAAATTGAAGTCCCTTTCCCCCTCCAGCCCCATTTTTGATGAATGTACAGGTGAAAGTTAAGGGTGCCCTAGATCTTTTTGAAGGATAATAACAATTAGCGATTTTCAGCCGCAAGCCAGACAATAACATATATTCATCTTCATTACACTCTGATGAGGAAAGGAAGTACAATTAGCCCCATTTTATAGATAGGATAATTGAGGTGCAAAGAGATTAAAGGACTTGCCCAAAGCCATCCAGCAAATAAGGCCTTATCTATATTCAAAGTTGCATTTAAATTGCTTTAACAATGCGCTAATTTAAATGGATTTTTAAAACAAGTTATTTAAACTAGTGCAAAATCCCATGCGATCATCTTCATTCAATTTAAACCTGGTTTATATCCATTGATTTTAACTCAACAAGGAATTTAGTTAGAATAAAGAGATATTAGCTAGATTTATATCTACTTAAGGGGGTTGCACCATTTTAACTAAATCTGTGTAAAAATCATACCTTTAGCTCAACCAGTGCTACTTTGGCTGTAGAAAGAACCTACTCTAGATCATTCCATTATGGGAGGGTATAGCTCTGATGTCCTGGCCAAAAGTCCCTTGCTCAGTTAAAAAGGTCAAGCACCCAAAGCTCTGTGTGAAGAATTTCACACAATGGTGCTCCTTGAGCCAGCAAAAGCCTTGCACTACCACCATCAAATATATTTCTTTCTAAAGCCCTGGCAGATGCAATCACTATGAAAGACACTATATTAAAACAGATGTTATCCTGTTGGGGTGATCAGAGGGGGAAAACTCAAGACGTTCTGGGGAAAGGGGGGGGGTGGAGAATTAACCTTGAATTTTCATATACCTAAAGACCTGGCAACACAGTAGAAAACATCAACACTCTAAATATCCTCTAGTTATAATTTCCACTCATACGAATGAGAGAATGTCTAATGGGAGAATGTCTAATGGGCTCTAATGACTGGATCCTGGAAGTCTATAAGGCAGTAATTATTTTACATGGAAATTAGAGACCACAGTAAATATTGACACATCTGTTCTCTCATTGGGTATGTCTACACTAGAAAAAGTTAAGTCAACCTTGTTAAGTGCACTTAATAAGTTGACTTAAAGCCGACCTTATTAAGTCAACTTAAAAAAGTGGACTAAGTCGACATAAAGTTAAGTCGACTTAGTCCACTTTGTTAAGTCGACCTGAGTGCCCTTAAGTCGACTTAATAAAGTTGAATTAAGGGTTACTCCCCGTCCCCACCATCCTTAAGTCAACTCTTTAAGTCGACCTAATGGGCAGTTGTTATTAGGTCGACTTAAGCTTTCATTAAGTCGACTTAATGAAAGTCAGATGTAGACATGGAGTAATTTAGGTCGACTTAAGGGTCCTTAAGTCGACCTAAATTGCTAGTGTAGACATACCCATTGAGACATGTCCATATTTATTGTGGTCTCTAATTTCCACATAAAATAATTACTGCCTTATAGACCTCCAGGGGCCAGTCATTAGAGCCCATTAGACATACTCTGTGATAACAAGTGATCTCAGAACTCAAGTAATTCTTTTTTCTTTAAATACATATGGATGCAGTCCACAGAGTTATCTATGAACTATATTTGAAGTGCTTTTTGCTTCTATTTATTATATGTTCATTAAACTATCGTCTCTGTACTATCTATCCATTAGTGGCTCTGCTTCTTCTTCAGGTCTGAGTACACTCCAGTCAAAGGCGACTGGCTAACTCAACACAATTGAACAACACAAGGGTTGCCCCAGCAGCATGGGCTGTAAAATCCTGCTTGGGAGCTGGGGAACCTACTCACGCAGGTAGCCCAAGCTGCTGCAAGCCAGCTTTACCGCTATTATTGAGATTTGGGTGGGGCTATGGATGCACATACCACACTCACACCTTTGCTAGCAGTGTGGACATACCCGTGGAGCCACAGCTTAACTGAGGCTATGTACACACGATCAGATTAAAGCGCAACATGGCAATTGCGCTATAAAAAACACGTGACCTTTATTGCTGGAGAGTGGACACACGTTGCTCCTTGCAACGCAACAGAATTCTTTGCAATATCGCGGTGTAGCGCAATGAATTCTGGGCACCTATCCCACAGTTCAATTTTCCCTGAATCGGCGCTTGGAATCCTGGGATGAAGGAAAGGAACGCAAAGCGCCATGGGTAAACTCTCATTTTCCCATGGTGCACTGTGTTCCCCTTGCGTCTTCCTCGTTGCCAATAGCAACTTGCGCCTATTTTCAACAGTGCAGTGACGCACTACTTGCGAGCAATCACAACTGTGACAGCATGGATCCTGCTCTAATCTCCACTGTCGCCTTCAGCGTTCTAAGTACATCTCGGCTGGTTGCTCAGTACGCAATGAGCTCCGAATCAGATGAGGACACCAAGGAGCAGGGGCTGATCGATGCCCTGCAGAGCAACAGCACCGCATTGCTCAGCTCCTTCACCGATCATCTGCACACGGTGCAACGCCGTTTCTGGTCGCAAGAAACGAGCACAGAGTGGTGGGATCGCATTGTTATGCAGCTGTGGGTTGACGAGCAGTGGGTACAGAACTTTTGAATGCGGAAAGCAACCTTTCTGGAACTGTGTTCAGAGTTGGCCCCTGCCCTGCGACGTAAAGACACCAACATGAGGTCAGCCCTAACCGTGGAGAAGCGTGTTGTGATTGCTGTCTGGAAGATGGCGACTCCCAACTGCTACCGGTCGGTTGCAAACCAGTTTGGAGTCGGGAGGTCCACTGTCGGATTAGCCCTCTCACAAGTGTGCCGAGCCATCAATTGCATTCTGCTACGGAGGACGGTGACGTTGGGCAATGTTCATGAGATTGTGGACGGCTTGGCTGCCATGGGATTTCCTAACTGCGGGGGAGCTATAGATGGCACACACATCATGATTTTGGCTCCAGACCATCTTGCGACCGAGTACATAAACAGGAAGGGCTACTTCTCCACGGTTCTGCAAGCACTCGTGGATCACAAGGGGCGTTTTACAGACATCAATGCTGGGTGGTCAGGAAAGGTGCATGATGCCCGCATTTTCAGAAACACTGGACTGTACTGGAAGCTGCAAGGGGGTACCTTCTTCCCTGATCAAAAAATTACTGTAGGGGATGTGGAGATACCCATAGTCATCCTTGGAGACCCAGCATACCCACTGATGCCATGGCTCATGAAGCCATACACCGGGAACCTGGATCGCAGCAAGGAGTGGTTCAATTACCGATTGAGCCGCTGCAGAATGACTGTGGAGTGTGCCTTTGGCCGCTTAAAAGAGCGCTGGCGCTGTTTGTACGGGAGGCTGGACTTGGACGAGGACAACATCCCTGCTGTAATTGCGGCGTGCTGTGCCCTTCATAACATTTGTGAAAATAGGGGAGAAAAGTTTTCCCCGGGTGGGCTATGGAGGCACAGCACTTCGAGGCAGCATACGAACAGCCAGCCACTAGGAGTATTAGGGGGGCCCAACGAGGAGCTGCTTGCATAAGGGAGGCACTCAGGGAGCATTTCAATGATGCCCTCCCGTAGTTCACTTCAAGGACGCATCAAATGCACCTTATGAGATTTTCACTGTGTACAAATAAAGCCACTCTTCAAATTTTTTGTTACTGTTTTTATTAAAAGATAAAAGGGGGGATGGTTGGGGGGTTTTGGAGGGGTTACAGGTGGGTGTAGCTGCGGGTCTCTAAAAAGTAGCTCTGTGAGGGACTGGATGTTGCAGTATATCAGGGGGATGGGTGGCCTTCAAATAAATGCTTTGAAGGACGATGGGGTGTAGGAGGCAGACACGGCTGAAGTGTCTGGAGTGGAGCCCGTACATTAATCGCCTGGGTCTGCAGAGCAATCATGCTCTTGAGCAGTTCTGTTTGCTCCTTCATGACGCTTATCAGTTCATCCCTGTGTTTCTGCCTCCTCTGTTGGTATTCCTCTCTCCAGGCTCGATTCTCCCTTGCGGATGCCTCTGTTGTTTTCATCGGCTCCTGAAACATATCCTCCCTGTTTCTTCGAGCACGCCACCGAATGTTTCTCATGCGGTCAGCTGGGGTAGACACCGGCCTTGTGAAGGTTGAATCTAATTAAAAAATGAATAATAAAGCTATTGTTAACACATAGCCTAGATAACCAATGTAACCTTCCAGTAGCACATTACACTGGAAGGTACAGGGCAGTCAACATCCTATGCTTTGCTGAAGCGGACAAGGTACATCCTAATAGAAACCTTACTGGGAGCTAACATTCTGCACAGGGCACACAGATGGAACCCAGTATCTCTCTCCTCAGAGTGCCCCTGCCAGCTAGAATACATATCCTACATGCCACCAGATGCCAGCCGGGACTGTATGCTGCTGCCTTGTGTGCTGCCATGGTTCCTAGTGCTGTGCTTTGCAACTGGCGAGGCCGAGTATCCTTATACGGGAGCGTAGACACATACGCTATCCCATCTAACCTGAGTAGGAGGCTCTGGCGGTACATCGAGGAAACCTTTAGTGACCTGAATACAGATGATTTTTTGACAATCACTGCTTGTGTTGATGCACTTCTAATGAATGCATAGTAAAGAGCGTGCACAGCGGGGACCAAGACAGCAAGCACCCCCACCCCGGACAATGATTTTTTAGCAGGAGCCATAGCTGCATGGAAGAGAAACTTACCTGAACCCCCCTCTGCCACCTCAGAGGACACGCTGCAATTCATGTCTTGGGTGGACATCTCAGCAGGGGTGCAGAAGAGCTCCTGGCTACACGCTGTTGCGCTCTCCTCCAGGTCATCCTCCATCTCCTCCTCCTCATCGATCACATCCTCATCCTGCTTGGCTCTGGCATTCAGTGGATGAGGGGGGGCTGATGTGTCCACAGGACTCTTTGCACTGGTTGTGGGGTCCCCACTGAGGATGGCTTCGATTTCCTTGTAGTACCTGCATGTAGCAGGCGCTGATCCCGAACGGCGGTTTGCCTCCTTTCTCGGTGATAGGTTATTCTTAGCTCCTTCACCTTTGATCTGCACTGCACAGTGTCTCTCTCATAACCTCTCTCTGACAAGGCCCGAGAAATTATGCCATATGTATCGAAATTTCGCCTGCTGCTGCATAGCTGCGCCTGCACAGCAGACTCTCCCCAGATGCTGATCAGGTCCAGCACCTCTGCCGTGCTCCAAATGGGTGCGCGTCTTCCACGATGAGCTGCCATTGCTAGTGAAGATTGGAGCTGCACTCCACTCCATGAGGAAGAGAACAGGAAGTGAAACAGAGGAGAAATTCGAAAATCCCAGGAATCGAAACAGGGCAGGGACTGTTTCGTCATGGCCGCAGAGTGGGTGGGGGGAAGACCAGAGAGGACGACTTTGGAATGCTGGGACACTTCCGGAGGCCAATCATTGCGCAGTAAGTGTACACACGAGCCGAAAGGTGCAACAGCTGCTCTGCGTTAACTGCTACCACCCTTGTTGAGGTGGTTTTTGTATTGTGCTACAACTAGGCTGTTGACGCGCAAGAGCCCTATTGCACGTGTGTACGCTGTTGCTGTTATCGCGCGGTAATGACTGTTAATGCGCGATAAAGTGATCGTATGTACATGGCCTGAGTGAAACTTACTCCAGTGCAGAGAGACTCACAAGGTTCTGTACAACCAATGCTTTTTTTGTTTAAAAAAATGGGGAGGGGGGGCGGCTGGTACTCAGTCTGATCCAGCCTCAATCCTAGCTGGGGATGTGGGGCCAGGCTGTCACGGCGGCAGGGAACCCAGGGCTGCTGGATCCAGCCACAGCCAGGGACTTGGAGCAGCAGCAAAAGCTGGGGCTGCACTGCTATGAAAAAAAGATGCCAGTACTCCGTAGCAGTGTGTATCGTCACAAAAAACCACTGTGTGCAACCCTTTAGCTCCCTCAGGGTGCAAATGTACCACAGGTAAACAGGCCTGGTGCTAGTGCTGTGCCAAGGAGGGCAGGGCCAGCCTTCAGGAAAATGGCATCCTAAGCAAATTTGTATTTTGGTGCCATTGCCTCCTCATCCACCCCCTCCCCCAGCCACCCATTGCTCCCTGGCTCCACTGCCTCCCATTACCTCAGACTCCCTTTTGCAGCCTCACCCCCAGGCCCACTCTTCATTTTGTCTCTTGACCACAGTGACCCGCTGAAAACAGCCCCCTGGGCGGCTGCCCATCCCTAAGGCCAGCCCCGATGGAGAGTGAGCAGGAGCGACGACACAGTAGTTCCTGTGTGATGCAGAAGGGAGTCTGGCAGCAAAGGAGGATGGTGAGGGAGGGCCTAGGACATAGGCTGGAGTAGTGGCTGCAGCCCTACACTCTGGCTAGGGGCTAGGATTTTACCTCCTAGCCAGAGGTGACAAACTGCAGCCCATGGGAGCCTTTCCTCCAGCCCTCCTATTGGGTCTGGCCACAGTCTCGTAGCTGCTCCATAAGCCCCTCCCAGCCCTGACCCTCACCCCACCGGATACAGGAGAGGTGTCCTAGCTGATCCAGACCACAGCCACCGTGTGCCGCCCCTCTCCCACTATGTGGGTCTACCAGAACACAGCAACCACTCCCCCCAGGACCCAGCAGCATCCTGGCTGGAGCACAGTCACTGCCCCATCTCCCTTCACCTCTTTCCACTTACTACCTGGGCCCTTTGGCGTTCTTGCCAGAGTCCCAATCCCGCCCCTCTCCACCCCGCCTAGACCCCAATGTGGACCTCAGGCCAAAAAGTTTGCCCACCCCTGTCCTAGACCCTCTCACTCTATCTATATGGCACCTCATCACTGGCACTCTATGCAGGGAAGTAAATGTTGTCTCTGGTTTGCATGTGCCTTTCAGACTACAGTGAATTTTTCCCTAAAGGAATGATTATGCTATAGTGCTATGGTAGGTAAGCTAAGAGCCCTAACTCATCCCCCTCTCCTGCTGTGTGGGCCAGCTGCTAGGTACAGATCGTTAGATAAAGGTCATTACTTTCTCTATCCTGTCTCCTGCTAGTTACTCTGGTGTTGTCCTCACTCAGCTAAATTAGCAGCTTACAGCCTCTGAGTCACTGCCATGAAGCACATCTGCTCAGCAAACCTCTCTAAATCTTGTCTTTTCCCTCATCTATGCATCTGAGAGCCACAGCTCACACACAAACTTCAGGCCAGAAATGGGAAGGATTTTCAGACTGAGCACCACTGAGTGGAAGGGATAATGCTTTGAACTATAAAGCGTTGTTGTAGTGTAGCCGTGTCGGTCCCAGGATATTAGAGAGACAAAGTGGGTGAGGTCATTTCTTTTGTTAGACCAACTTCCATTGATGAGAGAGACCAGCTTTTGAGCTACACGGAGCCCAGATCTGAAGACACGCTCTCTCTCTCTCACCAATAGACATTGGTCCAATAACAGATATCACCGTCCACTTCTCCCTCTAACAATCATACTAAAATGTAGTGCAACAAGTTTATGGTAACAGACGGGCCCCTCTAAATTAGCTGTGTATCCACATGGTTGTTTAGTACCTTGTTTCAAGGCAGGTTGTTGTGTTACAGATATTCCTCTATTGTTCAGTGCATCCTTGTAATCCTTAAGATCTATTATATTTTACTCATTTCCATAGCAACATCTGCCAGTGCGACGGAACTCGTCAACCTCATTCTTTATTGCTGCTGCATTCAAGCAAAATTTTTTTTGAAGCACAGCTGTAGAGAGAATCTGGTCTTCAACCTTTGTTTTTTATATGGTCTACATGATGGGATCAATGAAGGTGAGGTGACCTTCTGTTCCCAACCATTAAATTAACTTTGTCAGCATGATTGAAATATCAAAAGTTTTATAAGATGGTCTTTAAAAAAAAAGCAATTTTATCCTCATTTCCCCTCCTTACTTGTATTGTTGATCAACCCACTGCAAATTAAATAGTAGGGATTTGTGCAAATTCCAGTTCAAACGTAAATCTGTTCCAACCATAAATCCCAGTCTTGCAAAAACTGACTCACATGAGTGGATTTAAAATACAATAGTAATCTCATTGAACTCTCTGTCACACTCTGTGTAGGAACCTGTATTGATTTACCAAAGGTCACAGAGAAAGTCTGTGTCAGAGCTGTTAAGAGAAGCCAGAGCCATTGAATCCATTACCCAGGGCCTTACCTACAAGACCATCCTCCTTCTCTAATGTTCTTATTGTTGCCCATACTTGGAACTGCTACATGCCAATTCCCTTCTGCCACATCCAAGAGGCTGAGCTAGAAGCAAAAGATGTCCAAACTGTATACCTTTCGGGGACTTGGTAATGGGGTATGTCCTTGAGACTTACTTGAATTAGTTCCTTTTTACTGTAACAGAAGGTCACTCCTTTCTCCATGATTTAGGGAAGGAAAAAGTTCCAGAGGATAGTTTTTGTTTTTCCTTTTGAAATGCAGTATGTTTAGCTAAGGCTCCAAGTGCCAGAATGAAATGTAGATTAAATACATACTAGTATACATAATTCACTTTCTTGCCTTTATCTCTCTCCTTCCCCTGCTGGTGGCCGAATTTCCTGTTGTGGCTGATGCCAGGCTGGGTCAAAGGTAGTTTGCCACTTTGTTCTGCAGATGCTGACAGTTCAGTTGTTCCATTGGAAGGTACCTATTGGGGGAGGTCCAGATGTCAGGGAATAACTATCAGATATCATATGTTAATCGCCAGGAGGGCTTTGAAATCGCAAGCAAAAGTTAAGGGTTTGATGCAGGAGTCACTGGATGACTCTCTAGGGCCTTTGATAGGCAGGAGGTCAGATGAGATGGTCATAATAGTCTCTGCAGGCTTTAAAATCTTCACATCTATGACAATCAGAACCAAGACATGGAACTTGGTCCTGTTTTCCACAGGAGATCAGTGCATGGACAGGAACATCACTCTTTTAAATATAACCCTTCTGCCAGTTGGAATTGGTAGTAACAATGGCCAGGTTCAATATCTAGGGGTTCCTTTCAACAGTACAACACTGCACCAGCTTGAGACCCCACCCAGTAACCTGGGACAATTCCACATCACCCTGTGGGCACCTCTAGGGGCAATACTTCCCTTCTTGCAAGTACAGAGATTGACGGTATGTCTTCATTGACAGCGGCAAATTTGCAGCTGTCAGATCGATCTTTCCCAGTGAAGGCCCATCCAGTCAATCTGGAAGTCAACACACTAAAACTAACCCCTCAACTGGCGTAGTGCTGCATCAACAGGAACGCACTTCCCATCAGCACAACGCAGTGAAGATGCCATGTGAAAGACTCTCATTGTCTGCTGCTGAATCTCAAGGTTAAGTGTAGACCAAGTCTGAGTGTAGAAAAGAAACTTTTAATAAAAGGGGGAAAAGTAAGCTGGCATTAATTTGGGGAAATGCCACAAGCAGGATTTATAAGCCTAAAACCACGAGCAAATCATCCACCCCAGGGTACATTGGGCAGTGTCCTTTTGCCTCAACGTCTTAAGGCCACCAAAGTTCCTTTAGTGTGCCCCTCCCTTCACAGCACCCCACTCCTAGGGGTTGTTCTTAAGGGTTGTCCTTAATCAGGGCAGACCCAGAGTTCAGAGATGCAACAGAAGAGTTCACCACCCACCTTGACTGTGGGAGAGGGGAAGAAAGCACCTTGCTTGCTCTACTGTCCAGACATCTCACCAGCCATCTGACTGGCTGCTCCGTTAATCACTCTACTCTGCTAGTCATTCCTCTGACACCTGCTTCTCTCCAGTGACCTCTGCGAGGACTCGTTCTCCTGAGGATCCTCCAAGCTTTCAGTGATTGTCAGTTCTTAGTAGGTGAGCCTCAGTGATGAGGCTGGACAGGAGCACTATCTCACAAGTGATTTCCACCCTAATGATCCCTTAACAAAATAAAAGACTCCTAATTGAACCTTAATTAGCTCCATCTTTGAATGCGCGGATGTGTAGGTTAAATCATGCCTGGCTGGGACTCTTAGGCAGAGCCCCACCTCCCAGCAAAGACACCTATTCCCACTCCCTCCATCTTTCACAGGGGGTCTGGTATCCATTCCCCCTGTTTATCGAGTTCAGTTCAGCTGATGGTGACCCACTCAATCAGGACAGACTGAGCAGAGGTTTGCTGCCCTTGGCTCACCCAATAAGGATAACAACATTTCATTACACCTGCATTTAAATCAATTTGTAAAGTGATTTATTACTCAAAACCAGTCAAGATTGATCCCTTTGACATGACAGCTCTGTCTTCTGGGTACCAGTGCAGAGTGGGTGTGTTCATATAAATACTGTTTGGTCCTGAGGCGAGGAGGTAGTCTTCAGTAGGGCTGCCAGAACAGAGAGCCAGCAATGGAATCAAAGGGAGGGGGGCCTCATAGGAAAAGGATTTGTTTGAGCTGGAGGGAAGGTGTGAGAAAGGTAAGGAGCATGGAAAGGGGTGAGGGAGTGAGAATTAAAACCTGAAAATATTTGAGTAGGCAAGATAACAATCCAAAGCTTGTCCTAACAAAGAGTTTTGCAATATGCTGATCCTACCACAAAATGAGCCCCACCCACCCCCTCTGTGCTCCTGCCAACTTGTATAGTAAAGGCCGGGTTCTCTCATACATTAAGGCCCTTTCAGACTGGTCTGGCAGAAGCTGACCACTTAGAATACCCCTGCAAGTGGGGCCCCCCGGCAAGCATAAAGGTTCTGCACTGGCCCTGATATCAGCCTCTGGCAAAGGGGTAGATATGGGCATAATTTGAGTTTATTATACTACACATGTTCTTTGCTTCTCAAGGCCCAAGGAGGGTAATAGGTGAAACATGATTGGGGGAACAGGAGTCAAAAGGCCCACGTGGCCTAGAGGACTGGTTCTGAAGAGACACCAGTGGAACAGAACTGTTGGAACAAACAAGGAGTCCTGTGGCACTTTTAAAGACTAACAAATTTATTTATCACATGAGCTTTCCTGGGAGAATATCCCACTTCGTCAGATGCTTTGAAGTGGGATTTTCTTCCATGAAAGCGCATGCGATAAATAAATTTGTTAGTCTTTAAAAGTGCCACAGAACTCCCTGTTTGTTTTGCTGGACTAGACTAACACGGCTACCCCTTTGGAACTTGTTAGAACTGATGGAGTTAGCGTAAAAACAGGTGGATAGAGCAGAGCCCAGGGTTTAATGAAGTTCCACTTGCTCAGGTTAAATGGCATTCATTCTCATTTTTTGCAAATGAATCATGGGGAAGCAGAGTAGAAGACAGAGCAGCTTTAAGGTTGTTCTGACTTTACATAGGGTTGCAGGCAAGCTCCTGTGTAGCCCCAGAACAGGGAGATTGAACAGGTAGTTTAAAGCTCCACTGTCCCCCAGAGCTGTTGCTGCTCTATGTGCAGAAAGAGGGTAAATGAGCATCTGGCCCAGGTCTCCAGGTCCTGTCCATTCATCCAGAAGAGTAGGGTCGCAACCCTGCCTTCCCCTCCACACACAAATCAAATCCTCCACTCCTGCCCCTTCCTAAGATCTCTAAGGAATTCTGATTGACCAGCTCCCAGCCACTGGCTTCTCTAATTGAGCTAATGTTCCTCAGCAGGTTTGGTACTCGTCCATCAGAGCACAAAATTAGCACATGTGGGATTTTTGGAGGAAAGTTGTCATTGACGAGAAGAGGCATAACTGAGGGAGCAGGAAACTAAAGAGACCCAGCAAGAAGAAAGGAAACCTGAGTCTGGCCTCCCGTTCTAAACTCTAGAGATGTGGCAACATCCTCCCACTTGTTGGCTACCCCACCTTTATCCAGAGGTGCAAACTGTACCGGTCTGATCTAGATAATGAGCTCCTTTGGGGACCTGCTCTCTTGCATGTTTGTACAGCCCCATGTGACCTAAAGCATGATATAATAATCACAGATGTTGTGCCTAGATAGCCACCGCCCTGTGCCTCTCAGACACCTCCCTGGGAAACTGTAGAACAGGATTATTCTGTTGTCATTCTAACATGGCAGTCCCCCTTTTCAGGCACCAGCCCATATTTATAACTGACAGAGAGCTGTGTGTTAACAGATGAACCTGAACTCTGATTAGTCTAGCACTCATTAGTCCTTCCCCCACTTTGCCCTACACCCTGGCTAGTGGCCAAGGAGGCTGGTTGAGCCAATTAACCCATCAGCTCAAAACCATTAAGAAGGGTGCATGATGAAAGTGGAGAGAGAAAGTGGGGAGAGAAGACCAGGACTAACTGAGAAGAGTCTCAAAGAGAGACCATGGACCTCTGCTCCTTTCAGGCCCTGGGGAAAGGGCCAAAAGCACAGGGAGCACTGTAAAAAGCATTGTTGCAATGGACTGTGAAGGAAGACAAATAAATGGCAGAGTTGGATACAGATCTGGTGGAGTGGGACCAGTTCTTTTGGTGCAAGGAGGCAGGAGTGGAGTGCTCCTGGTTATAACAGCAACAATCCAAGATGCCATTACTCTTCATTACTAATGATTGTTTAGCAGAGATAATGGACTCGGCATCTACCCTTATCAGTCCCTGTCTCAAAGGCTATGTCTACATTTGCAAGTTAGGTGGACTTAAGGAGGCTTAAGTTGACCTATCTTAGTCCCTGTCCGCACCAGGCTTTCATTAAGTCGACTTAAGAAATTCCTTAAGTTGACTTAATGAAAGCTTAGGTAGGCTTAATAAGAACTGCCGGATAGGTCGATCTAACCCTTAAGTCGACTTCTTAGGTCGACCTAAGCACAGTGTGGACATGGATTAACCCTTTATTAACTTAACTTTATTAAGTCGACTTAAGGGCAGTTAGGTCGACTTACTATGTCCCTATTCAGGGTAATCACTTTGTTAAGTCAACTTAATAAGCTTGACTTTAAGTCGACTTAAAGTTGACTGTATTAAGTTGACTTAACAAAGTTGATCTAACTTTTTTTAGTGTAGACATAGCCAAAGAGTTTACAAGCTAGAATTAGCACAATTAGACTAAACAGAAATGAGATCTGGTTTCTAAAAGCCTGAGGCATTCAATTTAAGATACTTGTTTATTTACTACTGTCTGTCATGCTGACCAGTATTGCTTCATTGTTTACTTGGGCTCCCCCATCAGTCTGTGTCCGTCTATTGTCTCTTGTTTTATATTGTCAGCTCCCTGTCTTTATGTTCAGTGTCTCTACAATGCCTAGCACAATAGCCTCCTAGGCTGTGTAGTAATACAAATGATATTCTTTGCCTTCATCTTGTCCCATTAGTTTGGGTCAGTAGTTCCTGTTTTCCATCTCTAACCATTCCTATGGAATGAATAAACTGATGCCAGCCTTCTTCATATCTTTCTTCAGTGTCTCAAACCACTCTTTTCTGTGCCTTCCTCATGGTCTTTCTTCTCTGACTAGTAGATCTTGTACTCTCTGACCAACATATCCTACATGGTCTCACCGGATCCAACCATCTCAGTTGATACTCCTGCAGCTTTTCCATGGTGGGCTACTGGCATTGTGTGTCATACCATTTCACTACATAACCTATCAGCTCTCTTCTTACTTGAGCAGATTCATTTCAGTAATGTGAAGCAGTAACTCTCTCTTCCTCACTGACCAGCATTCCATCATGGCTGATCTAATCCTGGTCTTATATACTTTTCTTTTTAGCTTACTTGGTAAATTCATATCACCAAGAATTCCTGTCAACTCCCTCCGTTTGCACCAACCGCAATCCAGGCAACACCTAACATCCTCATCCACATTGCTCAGACCTGAACCAAGGTATTTGAATGGCTCCACAGATTTTAACTCCATATGCATACAGTCTAGTTTTATTGTTCATAATAACCTGAAAATATGTCTCCGACAGATTGTGTGACTGCAGGCATGACCATATCAATTCTCTTGGAACTCCGTCAGAAACCTTCTCTAAATCCACAAACACTAAGGCCAGGAATGGGACACTAGATGGGAAGGACTGAGTTACTACAAAGAATTCTTTTCTTGGGTGTCTGGCTAGTGGATCTTGGCCAAATGCTCAGGGTCTAACTGATTGTCATATTTGGGGTCAGGAAGGAACTGGCAGAGACCCTGGGGAGGGGAAGCTTTCCCCTTCTGTAGCATGGGTCACTTGCAGGTTTAAACTAGTGTAAATCGTGGATTCTCTGTAACCTGAAGTCTTTAAATCATGATTTGAGGACTTCAGTAACTTAGCCAGAGGTTAGTAGTCTGTTACAGTAGTAGGTGAGTGAGATTCTTGTGGCCTGCATTGTGCCTAGATAATAATGCATTGAGACTAGATAATAATGATGGTCCCTTCTGACCTTAAAGTCTACAAGTTTAAGTACAATTCCTTGTGTCTATCCCTGTTAACTTCTCCTTTAATATTTGGGCTACAAACACTACATTCATTTTTGACCTTCCTAGGGTAAACCTGAACTGGGTGTTGCTTACTGGATGCTTCCAGTTCCTCACAAAGCCTTTATTAGTCTTTCCTGTCATTTCATCGTGTGACTCATTAACTTGATGAGTTGCTAATTACTAGTTCTTGCACATATCCTTTCCGCCTGAAGATAGGGACCAAATACTCTTCCTCCACTCACTAGGCATTTTTCCAGTACGGAGGATTAAACTGAACCTGTTTGTCGCCATCACCACTCTCTCACACCTAATGTTTTACATGCCTCAAGTAGCATACCATCTAGTCCCACTGCCTTCTGACATTCATCGCCTTTAACACTGTTTGCATCTCTACTACCATGATAGGTCTTGTGACATTATTTATGCACACCTCCCTCAACGGTTTCCTTGGGTTGTCTTCAGTAAGCAGTTTCTTCAAAAACTGCTGCCATCACCTCATGATTTTACCATCTTCTACCAGTGCTCTTCTGTTTTTGTCTTTGACAGACTTCACAGCTTCCAAGTCCTTGGTGCTTCTTTGCATCATCTAGGCTAAACTGTATATTCCTTTCCCAGTCCCTGTGTATAAGGCTTTAAGTACCTGATTCTTGGTTTCTGCAACTACTCTTTAGGCCTTCTTCTTTACCAGCTTCTACTGCTTACAACTTTCTGACACTCTTACTTTCTGCCATCACTTAAGCCTTTCCTTCTTCTTCCCTGCTTCCTTACCATGAGCTCCCTCTCCTGCCATTTAGCTGCATGTACATTTTCCGTAACATGTTTGAATATTTTTCCCCAGTTCCCATTGGTGTCATCATGGTTGGTTTGGTTGTTATCCAATCTCTGTAGAATTTCATCCTTACATCTCAGACTATCCTCCCTAGTTGTGAGCCTCTACCACTTTCTTTTTTGGTCCACAACTCATCTTTTGTCCCCCACTAGCCCTTTTCACCCGGATAAGAAATCTGTGGGATATTCCAGAAATCATTGAATAGTCTCATGTTGTTTAGATCTCTTTTTCTTGGCCGGAAGGAAGTAGTCAGAGCCTGTTGGCACTTGCTCTTCTATGTAATGAAATGATCCTCCCTCTTTAAAAAGCATGTATCGGCAACGGTCAGCCTGTGTGCTCGGGCTAGCTATACATTATCCTTATCAGTTTCACTCCTGGTTCCAAAGCCTTGTCCTCCATGGCAGTCATCCACATGTCCATTGAGATCTGTTCCAACAATCCAGCTCAATTTGTAGTACTTCACTTCTCAGTAAGTCTAGCACTATCGGGAACGCCTCTTTCTCCTCTGTTGTACAGCCAGCCTGCAGTGCATGTTTCTGCTTGTAAGCCAGGCGACCGGCCTGCCACGGCTAGGTGCCTGGCCTCTCTCTTAGTCCCTCTGTCCGACGATTCAGGCAGACGTGCAAGCAGGGTTGCCTCATGCCCCGCAGGCGGACGGGCAAAGAAACTGTCCTTGGCCCCTCGGGCGGGGCAGGCAGGAAAAACAACCAGGCACCTAAGTCTCCACAGCCGGAAGGAGAGAGTCACTGCTAGATAAGGCTTCTGGGGGTTCACCAGAAGGGGGGAGGCAGGGGGACGCAGGCCCACCCAACTCCACTGCGTCCCAGCCCAGGTCCCTATCCGTGGCAGAGGGGTCTACCACGGGCCCGGCGGAATCCTTACCAGGGCACACAGACTCAGGCTCGGGAATCACCAAATCGTAATAGGCCTCCCAGTCCCCTGGGCCACTTCCTGCCCCCGTCCCTGCTGGTACCTGTTCTGGGCCCCCGTCAGGGTAGTCACCCAGCGGGAGGTCACAAAGCCTGTCCACCTCATCCGCTAAGGGTAACTCTTCCAGATCTCAGCCAGCCTCTGGGGGTGGTGCGTCCTCACTGGCCAGAGGGAGCTCCTCCAAGGCGCAGCTCAATACTGGGGGGCTGTTGTCCGAAGGGTCCGCAGGCTGCATGGTTAACGGTAGGTCCAGGAACTCCTCTGGGTTCAGGTTCCTGCGTGGCTGGTCTCAGCGGGCGGTTCCAGCGGGGTCCAGTTGACCGTTGGGGCCCCAGGCCACAGGCAGGTCTTCAGCGGGGTAGTGGTCAGGCCGGTGCTGGGGAGGGAGCAGAGAGACACCCTTCCCCTTGGACTGCCTCCCTCCCACTGAGCTTTCAGGCTTCCCCTTTATACTTCCTGTCCCGCCCCCCTGCTTCCGGCCTGACGGACAGGCCGCCTCCAGCTCCGCCCACCCAGGTATAACTGGGCCCAGGCTGTCTATCTCCGAGGGGGGCCACACTCCCTCACTACACTGCTTAATGCTACTTTCATCAGCTGGTCACTCTTCTTTCCTTCCTTTAATCTCATGAAATCACACAATGCCAGGAGCTAGGGTTTTAAGAAAAAAACACCAATATTGCAAGACTCTCAATAAAATCATGAGAGCCAGCACTGATTACCTGATCATTATTCTTTCTGTGCAGACTCTCTCCTTACCAACGTATACCATTTGTGCTAGTGGTCTTATGGTTAGGATCCAATGTTAACCATATGATTCACCTACATTTCGCTGCATCTTTTAGCCAGTCAAGCAAAAAGCAGTTTCAGTGACAAAATCTTCTATTCATGTAGACCCCCAATTCAGAAAAGCACTTAAGCACCTGGGTCATCCCATTGACTTCAATGGTATTACTCACATGCTTGATGTTACCTATATACTTAAGTGGTTGGCTGGATTTAGGAACTTTCTCCCTCTTCTCCCCTCCACAAGAAAATGTCCAAGTGCAATAATAGGCACTGTGAGAATCGCTTCTTTTCTCCATTTTTTGCAAAACTCATGCACATGTCAGCATAGCTTGTCCACCAGTGTATGTGAGGTAAGTGGGTAAGACCCTTCCAGCTAACCTATGCAGCATGGAATCACGGTCAGAGCATTCTAAGTTCAAGGAGGGATTTTTAAGTGTTGAAGGGCTGGATTTTCAAGGTTCTTAGGTGCCTAAACATACAGATAGGCATTAAACAGGATTTTCAAAAGCACCAAAGCAAGTTAGGTGCCTAAGTCCCACTGACTTCAATAGAAACTAGGCACCAGGCAGTTTGGAAAACCCCAGTTGAGGCTTATCTGCACTGTTAAACACCTAAATATCTTGAAAAATCTGGCTCTCAGGCACTATTGCAAATGTTCCTTTGGACCCTGGCTGTTGTTGGTGTGTGCCACTATATATTGGCGTCAGGGCCAGATTAACACCCCTGTGAGCCCAGGGTTGTAAGATTTTGTTAGGCCCCTGGCTGGCCACCGGTCAGCTGAGGGCAGGACAGTGGGGACTCTAACACCTGGAGAGCCATACTTACATTGGTGTCCCGTCCCCCCCATTGGTGGCTGCACATTTTGAGTGCATCTACAATTACAAATTAAGTCTACTTAAGGAGACTTAAGTAGACCTAAACTACTCCACGTCCACACTGGGCTTTCCTTAAGTCGACTGAAGGAAAAGTTAAGTTGACTTAATAACACCTCGTTTTAGGTCGACTTAATGCGTAAATCGACCTTATTAGGTCAACTTAAGCCAGCGTGGACGGGGATTAGTGCCTAAATCCAACTTATTAAGTTAACTTAAAGTGTTAAGTCAACTTAATAAGGTCAAAAAGTGGCTATGTCTTCACTAGAAAATTTAAGTCGACTTTATTAAGTCGACTTAATAAGGTCGACTTAATAATATCAACTTTAAGTCGACTTAAAGTCGACCTTATTAAGTCAACTTCATAAAGTCGACTTAACTTTTCTAGTGTAGACATAGCCTATGCGGGGTGGGGGGCTGCTGGCTCATATCCCACCCTCCTCCACTCCCCCCATCACTGGCAGCAGCAGCATCCCCACACAGTCAGGGAGAGTCTGTGGGCCCATGTCCCACTCTCCCCCTGCTGTGGGGTCAACAGGGCAGCCATGACAGGCTCTCCACATCTCCCCTTCCCTCTCAGTGTCCCCCACTCTCACATCCCCCTCTGCTCCAACCTCCCTCCCCCGGCCCCATAATGCCCCTGATTCCCCTGCATTGCTTCATCACTCCTGCCTCCCTCTCATCCTCTCCCATCACCTCCTCAGGCCCCTCATATCCCTGTTCTCCCTCTGGCCCAGTCCCTCTCCAGCCCCCTTGCTGCTCTGGATTCCAGGGGTCGAGGTCCTTGCCCTGCAAATGAAGGAGCCAGCAGCAGCTTCTCTGGGCAGAAGTGGGGAAGGAATTACAGCCAGCTCAGCTGGCAGCAGCCAAGAGCCAGTTCCTTTCTCTGTAGTCAGCGGGTGTGACTGGAAGGCTATGTTACCTGGAGCAGGGGGATGGAAAGGTCTCACCTACATTCCTTCCAAGCAATGCCTCCCTGGGAGCAGGGGCCAGCTGGCTAGGGCTGGATTTTTGTGTGGCCCCTCTTAGCCCGGGGCCCTGGGTTGCAGCCCCTGCATTAATCCGGCCCTGCTCAGCATGGACTTTATGGAGGAGCAGTGTCCAATAGCAGTTCCCTTTAAAACTGAACAAAAGGAATTGAAAACTGTGCTAGGTTGTATCACTTGCAGGGGTGGAAGTACAAGTTGTGTTTTAAGTTAGATTACCACAAAGCATGAAGTGGCTAAAAAGCTTCTTCATTAGCTGCATGAACTGGAAATAGTCCATTATCTGCTGTGTGTTCATCCCATAATCACTGATTTCCCATATTCACTTGACGCTGAAGGAACAGGGTAAGTGAGTAAAACTGCACAGGCTGAAAGGAAGAATTGCACTCTGCAAAATGCAACAGCAACGCAGAAGAGAAGAAGCAGGAGAGAGTCAGATGTTAACTTTTTGTGAATGGATGAGGTGTGATTCCCTGCTCAAGGAGACATACCCACGCTTGCTCTGATCAAGCAAGCACATTAAATATAGCCTTGATCTACACTACTAACCTATGTTGACACTACTACATTGCTCACACCTGTGGATTTGCCACATCCCTGAGTGATGTAGTTATACTATGCTGACCTAACTCCTCATGCTATGCTTTGCCCATTGAAATAACAATTGCCTCTAGGGGAGGTGGAGTACCTACTCTGATGGAAGATGCTCTAGTACCTACTCTGATGGAAGACGCTCTCATAGGTAGTGTCTTCACTAAGTGCTACAGCTGGACTGTCAATGTAGACAAGCCCACATAACCGTGGCTACAAAGCAGCAGATGGGATTAACTAGCCTAAGTGCACACCTAACATCTTGGCATTTGTCTCCTCAAGCTGGAAAGTACTCCAGTCATGCCCTTGATGAAGCCTGCAGGATACTCAGTGTATCACGTAGTTAGCTAGTCATACCATTTGCAACATATAGTTACATTAACCATCCCTTGAGGCAGAAGCGGCTTTGGCAGCGAATACATTCGGCTACCTTGAATTTCACTATATATTTAACTATTAAAAGCTCATCTTCCTGACAAGCGAAACTGGGACCATTTCAAAGCGGGTTGGCAAAGCTGATAAGTAAGCAAAGAAGAGTCACTTTCTAACCGTGTAAATATGTTTTTTGACTCAGAGCAGGGTGGAAAAGCTTACCTTGCCTGTTCCAACAGGGCCTCCACTGTTTTGTGTCTGAAGCAAAGTGGGGAAATTTAAGATGCAAACCAAAGCCACAAAATACTGAAAAGTGCATGAGTCTAACATATAAGGACCTATGACAAAATGATTTAGCTGGAATAAAGACTGATCTGAATCTTTCCCTATACTCAAATGAAACTTCATTTTGAGAGCTATAAAATACTAATTATTTTATTATTTATTTATTGGCGTCGCAGTAGTGCCTGCAAATGAAGCAGTCAGCAGCAGCTTCCCTAGCTGGGGGTGGACAGAAACATAGCCAGCTCAGCTGGCAGCAGCCTGGAGCCAAAGCTTCCCTATCAACCAGGGGGGCTGACTGGGAGGCTACACTGCTTAGAGCAGGAGGATGGGAAGGTCTCTCATGTTCCCTCCAAGCAGTGTCTCTTTAGGAGCAGGGGCCAGTTTGCTGGGGATGGATTTTTGTGGGGCCCCCTTAGCCAGCGGCCCTGAGGTACAGCCCCTAATGTCCCTGCATTAATCTGACCCTTGTTTTCAATTCTTAACATAATGGAACCCAAACCCCAATTGCAGCCACTAGACTCTACCATTGCACAAATAATAATAAGCCATATCTCAACTAAGTCAGTTCTGCAAACCAGCTTTTATACAGACGGCATTTCTCTTATAGATATTTACCCACCCCATTGGCATCAATGGAAAACTCTTCGGCTATGTCTACACTTGCTAAAATTAGTTCGAATTAGTTAGTTTGAACTAACTAATTTGAACTAATTTTAGTTCATTCGAATTAGCTTAATTTGAACTAGCATGGCCACACTAGAATGTTAGTTCGAACTAAGCAAGCACTTGCTTAGTTCGAATTAGCGATCCCCATTCATTTCAATGGCCAGTAAATTCGAACTAAGAAATTAGTTCGAATTAACATGGCCACATTGGTTAATTCGAACTAGTTAGTTTGAATCAACCCCTTAGTTCGAATACCCTATTCAAACTTATTAGTTTGAATTAAGGAAGCCCTTAATTCGAACTAACTAAAGCCTAGTGTAGCCATGGCTTTAGTTAGTTCGAATTAAGCCTCCTTAATTCGAACTAACTTGCCAGTGTAGACATAGCCTTCTTGTCTTCAGTGGAAAATGATCAGCCATATCCATTTTAGATGGAACACATTGTCATTTTTGGCCAGCAGCTCTGTGACAGTGGCTGACAGCCATACTGCAAGTGGATATACTGTTTTGATTTCCAGTTTGGCCTCGTATTCTCTGGGTCTCCATATGATCTTGCAATGAGGTCCAAGCATGGGAAAGAACAGAATATTTGTATCCAAACCATTTCAAACCCTCTCCTATTTTCCCCTCCCACCAGCACACTTTTTAGGCTTGGGTCAGCTATGGTAGAAATATCAGGTCTTGCCTTTAGCTTGATGCCTGGGAAGGTTCTGATCCCCTCACTTAACACTACTTGCTATTAAATTCCTGTCTCTGAAATTTCATCACGTGGGTGCTATCAAAATTTTCATCCTCATTAAGGCTCTTTTACACTGCCAGAGTAATGTAAACAGGCTCCAGTGTAAATGAGAATCATGCCCAGCATTGAATAAGGATGGATTCACCATTGCTTCCTTCACCCCACTTCTATTAAATCGCTGCAGATTTTTTCAGTTTCCCTTATTGGTATTCAATGGGTTTTTACAGGATTCTCCTCTTTAAAAACATAAAACCCAAACCCCCACATCACTCAACCCTACACTGCAAAGGGTACCATGGAAAGTTGCTGGCTTTTGGCCAGATGGTACTGTATGTGAAAAAATACAAAGGAAAACATCAAAGATTTGCTCCTTATCCAGAGACCAATATGTTTTCCTTATGATGCCAATTATAATTTTATTAAAATGCCACCAAAATGTCAATCTCTCTCATTTGCAGCTCACCACCAGCTCAGACCATAAGAACTATTTCAAAGACCCCATTTATTATATTAACCCTTAGAATTTGGGTATCTTCCAGACTGCCAGAGAAATGACTGCTAGAGAGGACAAATGGGGATGGGTGGGTGAGAGCGCGCAGGGAGAGATGCTGATCTGATGCTGATCAGAGGAGGTGCACCTAAAAGACAGTCAGGACACTAGCTTCTCATTCACCTTCTGCAGAGGGAGTAATATGCTGTCCATCTGTGTCTTTGTCCCTGCTAGTGGCTGGATCACTTAAAGGGTTGATGGATCTGTTGTTGCCGGCCAAATATTATATCTATTTCTTTACTCACATAGTAAAAACTCCTGGTTTTTTAGATCCAGAGATCACAGAGTCAGTCCCTGCAGATGACATGAATGGGGCATAGCTACAATGGTTTTCACTACTCAGTGACCAGTTGCTATGCTTAGAAGTTGTCTTAGATTGGATCTTACAACCCCTGCCTTTTCCCAAAACTATTTGCCACTCTGGGTGACACCTCGCTCTGATGGGCCCTTTGATACCAGCTCCTAGACAAGTATGTTCTGAATGGCAGGGTTCAGCTGATCTGGATTGCCTAATCCCCCTAAATGGTCACTAGCATCAGAATCTCAGTTCAGACCAATTGGCAACTGGCTTAGAAGGGACACACCAATCCGGAATGGTTTCGATTGCTGTTGAAGAAGCTGATGGTGGCAAACTAGAACTCCTGAGCTCCATGATGTGTGTAGAGCTATTGATTCGTGCTTCTGGTACACTTGACCCCTCCGCAGTGAAGTACAGAAAGCAAACTAGAAAAGCCACCTAATCCCCAACAGATACATTGTGGGATGACTGTTTGCATCATTGGGAACATTTCACCAGTGCTTCTTGTCAAAACCAGCCTCCTCATAATCAAGCCTGCAGTTCAGTTTTTATCCACAGTCTCCAGCAGTGTGACCCACTAAAGGCACAATAAAGTCACAGAAAGACTGCTCCAAACAATAATTGGCAGAACATTAAGGCATTTCTTTGGCCTTTGTTGATAGAGGAAGCAAGTTTTAGTTTGTTTTTTCCCTTGAACATTTTTGTGTTTGCAAAAAACAATGCTTGCTTTCCTGGCTCAAGCTCAGGAGAACATACTGATACCAAGCAAGCAATACAACGGTGAGAAATAATGTATTCTTATCAGAAGAATGTAAGTGCTTGTGAAAGGCACCTCCCCGATAACCCCAGAGAATAAAGGCTTTTGTTCACAAAGTCGGTACCCTTCACAGGCAGAAGTAGGGCAGGCTTTCCCACACCGATCTGCCCATATGTCTCACTCATGACTTGGGACAACCTCCTCTTGAAGGGGTGGGGTGTTCAGCCTCCAAACCTATTCAGCCCTTGGCCTCTGTGATAATGTTGACAAGGATATGGTGTGCACAGCGCCTGAGACCCAGGCAATGTTTGTATCAGGAGATTTTATATTTGGAGACCTCCCTGCCCTCCTTCTTCCAAAGCCTTCCTGCTCTATCAGTTTGTTGGTATGGTGTACCCAGGCATCTGGATACCATTGGGATATTTGCTATCCTCCCCACAAACTAAATAGGACCTTCTTGTTTTTGAAGGCCAGAGACAGAGTGCCAAGACAGCAGTCATCTTCCACTCCATACCCAAGCAAAGGGAGATGAGAAGTAAGGCCACAATTGGATAGCAGATCTTCTCTCTTAATCGCGGCATGGTCAGGACAAAGAAGAATGACCAAATGGTGCTTTTTCAGAGACTGATCACTAGTCAGGGAACAATTTCAGCATTCTTTAGTGTTTAACTAGGATGAACAAGAGAAGAACCAGTCAAATGAATGAGGAATGAATCAGATGAGCAAATAAATCTGAGTATCCACAATGTTGGACAACACTACCTGGTCATATTTGGCCACGTTTGGCATATATTTGGCAGTAATTTTAGGTAATTTCATCCTTAGGGCTCACAGCAGCAGTGAAGTGAACTCCTTGTGTGTACAGACCACACTTTTAGCTCTGCATGTGCCCACTTTTAGGGTACTTTGTAGAACCCTTGTTTTTGTATTGTAAAAAATTAAAGCCACATTTATCTGAGAACATTTCCCCCAAATGTTACTGATCTGTAGGGTTTTCCATCTTGTTTTTCTTTTGAGGTGTATTTTAAAAGCTTTCTAAATGACTGATACATTTTAGACAGATTCACAGGAGGCAGATTTACAATCAATAAAACATTGGAGAAGAATATGTGTTGTCAGACTCATTAAATACAAAAAGTAAACATTCCAGTCCAAAATACTACTTGATTCCCTCACCACACACCCAAACTCATAGAGCTGATATCTCCTTCATCACAGAAAACAGCAATTATACAGTTCCAACCACCAACTTGCCAGTTAGACGGCAGCTAAAACTATACAGTATAATCCAATTCATCCTACTAAACAGGAGCTAGGGCCCAATAGTAACTCTAATCGCCAACAAATGGGACAAAAAATTACAACAGAAGACTTGCGGGGGCAGGGCATCCATGGTGTGCAAACAAGCGCCTTGTATAGGCAGTAGCCATCCCAATAACCACTGCAAAGCAGCAGAGGCGGCCTTAGGCAATTGGCCCCAGGCAAAGGCCCATTACAGGGCCCCTACAGGCCCCCCCTGCAACCCCAGCTCCCCACTGCTGCTCCTTCCTTCCCCACGGCCCCAGACAACCCCCTCCATGGCCCCAGCCCCACCTTCTGCAGCCCTGGCTCTCCCGCCTCTGGCCTTGGCTCCCCTGCCTCCGGCCCCAGAGCCAGCTCCTCCTCCTGCTGTTGGCTGAATCAGATGCATTTTTTGGGGTAGGCGAAGCAGGTGACAGGGGTCATTACTGCTTGGGGCCTAGGCGTGCATCTGCTTCTCCTGGGGCCCCCAATTGACTAAGGCTGCCTCTGCAAAGTAGTACCAGGAAGATTCGATTTGCAGGTCAGCACACATAAATCATATTCAGCTTCTAATAATGTTTCAATCAAAGCACCTACACCTACACTTCCTACACCACACAGCGCCAGGGGCAGGATTCTATCAGGCGCTCAGCACTCTGACTCCAATCCTGCAAAGCTTGTACTTAAAGGTATGTCTATATTACAGCAACACAGCTATACATTGCAGCTGGGCTTGTGTAGTGTAGATGCTTCCTACATTGATGGAAGGGTTTTTCCATCAATGTGGTTAATTCACCTCTTTATTTTTACAGGAAGTAGCTGACATGGATGCCTTCCTCTGTTGCCTGGGGCATGAGTCAATTGCTGGTGGATTCTCTATACCTTAAAGTCTTTAAATCATGATTTGAGGACTTTAAGAACTCAGTCATAGGTTAGAGGTTTATTACAGGACTGGGTGGGTGAGGTTCTGTGGCCCGAATTGTGCAGGAGGTCAGATCATATTGGTCCCTTCTGACCTTACAGACTATGGGTGCATCTACACTTGTAAATTAAGTCGATTTAAGCAGGCTTAAGTCGATTTAATTTACTCTGTGTCTACACTTCAGTTTCCTTAATTCGACTTAAGCAGTTCCTTAAGTCGAATTAAGGAAAAGTTAGTTCGAATTAGTAAAACCTCGTTTTACTTCGAACTAACCCTTAATTCGAACTAGTTAGTTTGAATTAAGTCAATGTGGCCATGTTAGTTCGAACTAACTGCTTAGTTCAAACTAACTGGCACATTGAGCTTAATGCAACTGACTAATTCGAACTAAGCAAGTGCCATGCATGGCACTTGCTTAGTTCGAACTAGCATTCTAATGGGGCCATGTTAAAATTAGTTCGAATTAGTTAGTTCGAACTTTGGTAAGTGTAGACATAGCCTATGAGTCTATGAGGAGGTGACAATGAGTTAGGAGAACCAGCAGATTAAAGCTTGATGCTGATTAAGGAGAAAGCAAGATCCAAACCCTAATGACTAAAATGGTGAAGCAAAGCTCCCCCAGTGGAGAGGTCAAGTAAACACATATTTTCAAAATGTGACTGGGGTTCGTAAAAGTGGCCCTTTTGTTTCTATGCCTCCCTTTGCAGCAATCGACAGAACCACGTGGACTCAACGGTCACCTCACTTCTGTGAACCGTTTTGGTGTGCCATGTGTCAACCCAGCTGGGTGGGCCCAAAGCCAGAGAGTCTGTTGGAAACATCTGGGCCATACCTCGGGTAGTATTGAAAAAGGCTCTTCAATGAAAAACACACACACACCAATCACCCAAGCCATTGCCCAAGCTGCCTACTGGCTAAGATCAGTTCCAGAGGGAAAAGCCACCTACTGTGTATTCAGGCCATCCTTTTCCTAAGGGAGACCTGCTCAGTCCCCTGCTCTCACAAACAGAACCCCCCCAAAGGTAGCCAAACCTCATATACAGATGTCCTTGGTTCTCCCTTAGCCCCGAGATGCCTGATCAGTTTCTTTTGACTCACTGAGTGGCCAGACAGTCTGGCCAAGTCCTCTCTTTCCAGGGAAAATCTCGTCTCACTAGCTGGCTAGTGTCTTCTCCAAGCCTGTAACAGGCTACCATTTGCAAAGCCTATAGGGAGGCATGTTCAGGTCAGGTCACGCTGCAATGCGAAAACTCTCCTCTCAGTTGGGTTCTGTTCCCTCCTAATCATTAACTGCAGGGGGTTGACACTTCTGGCAGGTATGGGAGGCAAAGGCCAATTTAAGTTCCTGCCCCTGGAAAGATCACTAATCCTTTCAGCTATGTCTACACTTGGCCAAATAAGTCGACTTTGCTAAGTCGACTTTAAGTCGACTTCGTTAAGTAGACTTAGCATGTCTATACTATAAAATTAAGTCGACTTCAAGGGGACCTTGCCAAATTGACTTAGATCATCCACACTGGATGTCTAAGTCGACTTCTAGGGGCTAGGTGGACCTGGGACTGGTCCATGGTGGAGGGGGCACCCCTTCCAAAGTGTCAGGGGGCTCAGCATTTGCCCCATTGTACTCTGGTACAATGGGGGCTGAGCAGGACAGGGACAGTGGCAGGGCATAGGAGCGGGGTGGGCAGGGCTGTATCCTGCCTTGTGGGGGGGCATGCCAGACTCTGGCTGTGCCAGCCACCCTGGCAGGGAGGGCAGTGGGGGAGCCCTGGGGCCCTTAAAGTCGAATTAGGGCTAATCTGTGTCTACACTGGCTAAGTCGACTTAATAAATAAATCTGTAAGTCTTTAAAAGTGCCACAGGACTCTGTTGTTTTTCTACAATAGACTAACATGGCTCCCCCTTTGGAAATTGTATAAACTAGTCATTGTGGCTCTTGGTACAAGCTACATACAGTCTCTGACAGAGATCAGCCAACCACATGACTGCTGTCAGCGAGTACATATGCACATTCCATCTGTTCCCCATGCTACTTGGGCCTTTTTCTCACTGATCAACCCCATACACCTTCTGAGCTGCTCTGTGTACTCCTATCTCGGAGAGACAGAGAGATCTCTCTTCTGTTATCTGTTTGACAGAGCTCTATTTAAAACATAGCTTTTAGCTTAAACCAGATCATTCCTGACGGGTGGCAAGGCTCTGTGAAATAGCTCTGATTAGGATTGTAGCCCAAGGTGCTGACATGGCCAGCTAAAGAAGAAACCTGTCCTTAAACATGGGATTATCTGTGCGACTGTCCAGCTACAGTGTTACTATCTATTGAGGATCTTTTGTGCCCCTCCACCCCAATCTTCACAACACCCCCGTGAAGTAAGGAAGTGCTATTATCCCCATTGTACAGGTGAGAAAATGAGGCACAGAGAGACTAAGGGACATGCTCAAGGTCGCACAGGAAGTCTGTAGCTAAGGAGTATATTTACCCAGCTCCTCTGGTCTCAAGGTACACTCTAGCCATCCTTCCTCTCCAGCTTCTTCTTTGTTGGGCCCTGTAAAGCTGGGTGTAATATGTCCACCTCCAAATTAACATTGGCAGATTAAAGTCATATTTGTGGCTTGTCCCCATTGTACCTTCCTCTGCCAAATGCTTCTGTTATGGTGAATGTGTCAAGTATTGGAGAGGCCTGGCCATGCATCTTCAGCATGGGAAACGTGTTGCATAGGAAAGAGAAAATTTCCTGCCTGAGCCTAGGGAACAGTTTAGTAGCCTTGTTAAAAAAAATAACTAGGACTTGTCTTCTTGTGTAGCTGCCATTACTGAGGTATCAGGACTGGACACCATCAAGCACAGCTGGCATTATTCCTGCAGCCCTGGTCTGCTGGGCGGTCATTGGAAGTCCACTTGTTGTAGGGTGCTCCTGTCTGTGAGAGATTTATCTTTTGTACAGTGTTTGACCTCTTGCCACCTTCTCCCCAGCCCCCAGCATCCTTCTTATTGAGGCCCATGGCCCTGGTTTGATGAGCAGTCGTATGTGCAGTGATCTGATTGTCTGAGCATTTACTCTGGGGATGGTTCTTCTAAACAGACGCCATCGGTGCTTTAAGACCTTAGATGAGGATTTCAGATTCATTGGCACAGGTGTTTATCTTTCTGCTGTTTTGTCTCTTGCATCTTTCAGACACCATTTTCCTGGCTTGAAACTCCCCAGTGCTGATCCATACTCATGCCAGCTTTGGGACAGGTTCTGCTTCCTTTGCATTCAGTGGGACCATACCTGGCGTGAGGTGCAACTCAACATAAAACTCTGGTTCTGCCACCATTACTCAATGAACCTACACTATTACAAAATGAATTACACAATCAGGGGGGTGTATATTTGTCAACAAGTTACTTATGACCATTCCTTATGAAATATTCCTCCTACTCCCACCATTATGTCGACTGACATCTCTCCCTGTGTCACGTCCTATCTATCCCTCAAGGGGAAGCTCTTCTGGACAAAGGTCATACCTTCTATCTGGCCAGCATGCACCACACCTCTGACGGTGTATAAACACCACCATGGAGTTAGGCAAAAAAGTACAGGTGGAGTGTGCTGTGACCAAGTAACTGAAAATTGCCCCGTGAGAGCTGATCTTGCCAGGACAAGGCCTGGTGCAAATTGGCTTGTCTCTGGGCTCCCTTGTAACCATGGAGATATTTAATTGCAAAAGATGGAATTTTCAGGGAGGTCTGTGCATTAGAGCAGGGGCATAGCCAGCCCCCATTTTATGGTTGGGCCCCATATTCTCCAGGGTGGGTCTGGCCAGTCCTGTTTCCAGTCAGGGGACCAGAAGCTTCCTGGTCTAGCAACTGGAGCATCAGGAGGAGGAGAGAGGGAGAAAGGCAGCTCAGCTCCTGCCACGCAAGGCCACAGCAGCTGTCTGGGGCCAGAGCTGCAAGGCAGTGCAGACAGAGGACAGCTGACCTCACCCGTCTGCCTGCAGCACCGCTGTTTGCAGGTGCAACTATCTGCTGCTGGCCAGTCCGTGGTCACAAAAGCGAAGCTTGTGCCACTGCTGGGCACCTCATGGGTGGGAACAGGCAGGTCCACTGGCCAAGTGGGTGGGCCTAGGTCCACCCAGGCCCACCCATAGCTATGACACTGATATAGAGACTGGGGATATACTTATAATTGTTTGGCAACTTTAAAAATAGCATGCAGTAACAGTTCTTTGGTAGCTAGCTGTATAGTATAATAAATTGTGCTGCATAGTGTCAGTTTGAGTCTGACTGAAGACGTACATGATTACATTGAAAGCAATATGGGAAAGGGATTGTCTCTCACAGGGTGTATGTACAGTGTCTACAGATAATGGGTTCCTCCTCTGAGTTGGAGCCTCTAGAAGCTATCATAATAGAACATCAATAATGGTAGATCTATTAGACTGTGAAATATTCTCCCAAGAAAAGTTGAAGATATGTTGCTTGATTAATTTAAAACTGATCTGGTCAGGACATAATGAAATATAGCATAGGGATCAATCCTGCACTGCCAGTAGACTAGATGCCTTATTGTAGGTGTTTTCCCATCTGCAACCCCCTTGACTGTATGATCTCTGACATAATGCAAATATGCATGTGACTACAGTCAGAGTATATAGTGTAGAATGATAAAGATTTTATAGACTTCATTTTCACCCGTGGAAGTAAGAGAAGTTAGAACCATAGTTTCTGCACTGAAGGATTTTCAATTCAGGTTCAGAGAAGAAAAACAGGACACATATGACAACGGAGGGAGCAATTGAGGATGGAAAAGACAAGAGAAAAGACTACTCAGCCATGTGGTTTTATTGGAGAATGATGACTGTGGTTGGAATTTTGGGGTGGGGTGGTGGAGAGGGTGTTTGGTTTTTAGCCTTTCTAGTTGGTTTATAGGCCTCCTAGAAGGAATGGGTTTTGAGAAGGGTCTTGATGGACAAGAGAGTAACAGAAGTTGGACTGGGGATTTGGAAGGGAGTTCCAGGCATGGAAGAAAAAAATTAAATGCCATCAGTTTTTCTGAATGCAGTAATCCAAGGGTCATTGCTTCCCTTGAAAGCTATTTTCCTTGGTAGTGTTTGTTCTACCGTAGCGTTAAAGTTACTTTAATAGTACTAAATAAAACTTTGAATGGCTTTGGGCTATTCAAAATTCCTGCTGGTTCATTACGCTCCTCTTGCCTGAGAATAAGACTCCTCTTTGGCAACTCCCCAAGTCAGATAGTGAAAAAAACTAAAAATTGACACAGCTACTCAACTAAAAAGTATGGAGGAATCCAGACATGGAAGAGGAGTGGGCCCAGACAAGCCACTTAGTGCTACAAACCCTTCCATTGCTGCCCTTTCTCAGCTATCTGGCATGTCATAGTGTGTAGAGGATTATTGCAACACATAGGGCCAAATGCAAAATTAACATAAATTGATGCAGGTCAGAGTAAATCAGTGTGGCTTTGCCTGTTTACACCAGCTGAGAATCTGGTTCTTATATATCATCAGAAAACAACAAGAAATGATGTAGACCTATTAAAAATTCCTACAGAAATGTATAATGTGTGGGGAGGGTAATGATGGGGAGCAGGGTGAGGGGTACAGGGATTTTTCCTGTTATATTTAAATCCACCCAACTGCCAAGCAGCTGTGTGAAGCTTTAACAGGAACCTAAGTGCCACATGCTTTCATTTGTTTTTGCACAATCAAAACAGCCAACTCCAAATACTGTAGTCAAGATAAGGACAGAATAGCAGCACTGAATGGCAATGCCCAAAGACATCAATGTGTCACAGAAGAAATCCAACTCACTACTACTAAAATTTTGCAAAGATGTAGCAGTTTTCATCAATAGCGTTGAATACATTTCACAGAGCGTTCATTACTCCCAGTGTATCCAGGGGTATCTGAAGCACTTGAGTGGTCATGTGACTTGCCCAAAGTTCACTCAGTGTCTTAGTGGTGGAGACTAGAATCAGAAGATAAGACAACTGGAATGAAAGGCTAAAATAAAGCACATTCTATTCCACAGCTGCTGCGACCACAGACTGGCCAGCAATGGATGGCCACAAACAGCAGCATTGCAGGCAGACGGGCGGGGTGGGCTACTCTCCGCCCACACTGCCTCCGAGCTCTGGCACTAGGCAGCCGCTACAGCCTTGGTGGCAGGGGCCAGGCTGCCACTCCTTCCTCCGATGTTCAGGAAGCTTCTGGTCACATGACCAGAAGCAGGACTGGCCGGGCCCACCGTGGAGAATCAGGGGCCTGGCCAGAAAATGGGAACTGGCTACGCCTCTGATTAGCACCATTCTTGGCTCTTGGGTAGGGTTACCAGACATCAGGAAAAAGGAGGACATGTCCTCCTTTTTACCTTCATGTCCTCCCTCTGGCAGTCAATGTGCCCCCTAAGAATATTTCTGTGTTCAACTTGTTCTCCATTTTTTTCATGCTGCCATGCATTCATTACTCATTACCCATTTTCCATGACATAATATGGTAATGACAGTTATATTAATACTACATTTTCTCCATGTCCTCCTTTTCGTACTTCCCTGTCCTCCTTTCCATGCTTTGGTATCTGGTAAGCCTACTCTTGGGCAAATAACAAAGATCATTAACATTACTGGTGCCTCTGATTGCATTAAACAAGCTACTCCCTCAAAGAGCATAGGACGTTTTTATAGCGTTGTGGGTGCTAAAAAGTCATAGGTTTGTCATGAGACTCCACTGAGCCACTCATTTCCTCAGAACGGTCATTGTCCTAACCTCTGTAGGTGATTCAGAGCTATTTCCTGTGTGCTAAAACATTTAAAAATGATGTCATAGTGAAATTTAATCAACCAATATAGGGTGAAATCCAAGTCCTGCTGAAGTCAATGGGCACTTTGCCATTGACTTCTTTAGAGACAGGCTTTAGTCATAATATTTACCGTTTCAGTGATCAGATAAACAAATAAGACCAGCCCTTCTGCGATTAACCTTACACAGCAGTTTTATGGCAATCCCCAACCTCTGTATACTCTGAAGGGTGTGGCAACCTACAATCATACAGAATAATAATTCAAGCTATCCACTTTCAGAGAGTTTGAATGATTGCTAGAGAGTCATGCAAAACATGAGATACAGCAATCTGAATCAAACCATTGTTCCATCTAGGCTGGTACTCTGCTTCCAGCAGGGACCAGTACTTAATGTTTACAGATGAAGCTGAGAAAAAAGCCAATAATACATTAGATTACTAGTACAGTTCTGTACAGTGGATGGGGAAAGGTGGAGGGGAAGGGAGAAAAACCTTTCCTGGTCCCTGTGTGTAGAGTTTTCTCACTGCACAGCTCCTTACCTAGAACGTGGCATGTTAGAATGTAGCAAAGGCAATGTTAGGAATAGGGGATGGCTTGAACCAGAGTCCGAACCACGAATATCTCCTGAACTTCAGGAAAGTTCTGACCCTGTTCCAAAGTTGGTCACTGGGGCCTATATATAGCTAAAACTATAGAATAGCCACTGTCAGGCCACCAACTGCAGTAGATCAAAACTGACTGCTGATGCCATTGCTAATCCAGAAGCTGGCCTGTTTGGTTACAGAGCCCTAACTCATAGGTATGAGTAACCAAAGCAAATACCTGCAACAGGGCAGTGCCTTCCAGTGGCTTATCCTGTCAGCCCCAAAGAGCTCTGCCCTGTAAGTGGAAAATACTGATCCCTGAGTGCACTGAAAGTTCAGCCCCTAATGTTACATCTAATAATTTATGTCACATGCATCGCAAAGGCTGCATTTATCTTGGATTACAGGCTCTAAAACTGGTTGCCAAGACTGTCACTTTGTAAACAGTTCAGTGTATGATCAGGCCCATGAAAACTAAAAGGAATTTACAACCCAGATGTTACTGTTCCCCTGAGTGCAACACTGAGATCATTTTGCAGCTAGAGTGTGTCTAGGCATCCGCTCAAGCTCTGGGCATGAGCTGGGAACTTCAGGCTGTAGTTTTCACTGGTATCTTAAGCTCTAACTAGGGGCAGGTGATCCCAGAGAAGATCAGGTTTGGCACGGATCACAAAATTCAGCTGCTTAAGTCGACTTAAGGAAACTGTAGTGTAGACGCAAGGTAAATTAAGTCGATTTAAGCAAGCTTAAGTCGACTTAATTTACAAGTGTAGACGCAGCCTGTCTGAGTAATCTCTAAGGATAGTAATGGGCAACTCAGCCCTCAGCTGTGGAATCCCTTGAGACTCAAACTTGTCACCCTTCTTTTTCAATATGTATAATATCACAGTTGGAATGCATGAGGCAGTAGAAGCTCCTACATCTCAGGAGGCCAGTGGAAGTCCCCTTTGCTCATTTGACCTAGGAGAAGCAATTTCCTGGTTGTCCCACTGTCTGGCAGTAGCTGCAACCTGGATAAAAGCCAGTTGACTGCTCAAAATAAAAGTCACTCAAACAAGTGGAAGGAAATGCTCGTTAGGAGGATAAAGTACTTCAAAGCACTGGTAACCCTAAGGTTACCTGCCCATCCATTGTTGAGTTTGTGGACAAGGTTTCGAGATATACTAGATCTGTGATCCCAGATTCCAGCAGGAGCCAGAAAGGTATCTCTCTACTTTAGACCAGTGCTCTGGAGAATGCAGCACTCCAGTGCCTGGGTGGGAGCAGAGTCAAGCCAGCACAGGCCGGTGCCCTGGTGGTCTGGCCCAATGGGGTGTTACTGGTTAGCTCTGTGTTCTTGGAACCAGGCACAGTATCCTGCCTCTGTGACTCACCACCCACCCAGCATCTGCTTGAACCAGAAACTAAAACCAATGACAAGGCAGTGGGAGACACACCTAAACCACTTGGAACCAGGGTGATGGAATTAGGGCAACTCCCCTAGCCTCATCTACAGTGAAGATGTGAGCCATTAGCACACTGAATGGACAGCAGAAACTTTGTTTGCATCAAGGATGGAACCAGAATTAGCATGCTGAATGGAGAACCAAGCTCCAAGGCAGGAATCGCACTGAACTCTGGGATTGGCAAAGCAGGGAAGCACTGCATGATGGGAGATCTCTGCTCCTGAGACAAATGTACTCATGTCTGCACACACCCAGCTCAGCAATTATCAGACCAATTCTAGTCAATAGATCTTGTATTGATACCCAACACACTGAATCTGCCTGATTGCATTGTGGGCTCCCTCAGAGGAATGCCCCCATAGCCAGGAATGATCAGCTCCTATTGTCCACTTAAACTAAACAGCTCTGGTATACTCCCTTAAGTCATTATTTACCCCAAAACAACCCTAGTGTTCTGCCTTGAACCATTGTTTCTTCCCTACAAAAATCCCTACCCAAGTTCTGAATCAGAAGCTAGTTCTAAATTATTCTGAAGCCAGCTCTGAAGCTAGTTGTGCTGCCTGAATCTGTTCTGCTGCCTGGACCCAAAAGCTGCAACAGTTCCACTGGAACATCACCTTTTCCTTGCTAATCGTGGTGGGGATTCTGCCTGTCTCCAGCACTCCAGACCCTAAGCTGAACAGCCTGGTTCCTGGGTACCTTTGAGCTGCACTGAGTGGTGAGACAACTCCCTGCCCCCCTTTTTCTCTCTCTTTCCTCTTAGTCCAAATATAACTCTCTAAATTTAACCTTTGTAATCCACTTGAGCTAGATTTCCCCAATGCTACAATTGAAACTGGGTAATATTGTAACTCTTTGATCATTTCTCTCTCTTTGTATGGTTATTGATATTGTAATTGTTTGGATATTTTTCTTTCCTTTTATAACTATTCATAAGTTTTATGTACCTGGCAATAAAGTAACTTTTGTATTCAAGGTGGTTGCCAGACTCTTTCCCTCGCCTTGTGTTCTTGGCTTTCCTATATTGCTCTGCAGCAAAGCTTCTTTTACCTAGCTAAAGATCCCTATGATGCCCAAAATCCTGTAAGGTCTGCTCACTAAGGGAGTTACTAACGTGCTGAACCTGTGGCATATAAGAGTGGCAGCTGACAGTGCTGTTTTGACCCAGCCTGTGAAGTCCAGGGGTATATAGGGTGGCAGCTGAAAGTGCTGCTTTGACCCAACCTGATTGAGTCCAGGGGCATATAAGAGTGACAGCTGAAAGTGCTGTTTTGACCCAGCCTGCTCAAACGTGTGCTCAAGTCTAGTCCAGTGCGGTGCCAGGGGCATATAAGGGTGGCAGCAGAGAAGTGCTGTGTGACCCAGCCTGCTGAGTTCAGGGACATATAAGGGATCAGCTGAGAGTGCTGATAGACCCAGTCCGCTCAGACACACTTAGAAACCCAGTCTTGGGAGGTTTAGGTCCTGCAAGGGTAGCTCCACTGGGAGGGGACTTGCAGAAGGGAGAAGTGAGCTCCATATAGAAACACACATAACACAAGCAGTACACTGGTAGGAGTACAATGCTCCCCACCCCCAAGGAAAGTAACCCTAATAAATGAGCATACCCCAAGTTTATGGGCAAATTTGGTAACAGGGGCCAGGTTTATTTTAGTGAGGCAGGTGGTGCTTATTAAACTAACATGGCCACATTGACTTAATTCGAACTAACTAGTTTGAATTAAGCATTAGTTCGAAAGGTATAATCGAATTTATTAGTTCGAATTAAGGAACCCCTTAATTCGAACTAATGAAAGCCTAGTGTGGCCAAGGCTTAAATTAGTTTGAATTTGACGGGCCCCGGAACCCTACTAATCTCCGGGCCCCCTTCCTTAATTTGAACTAACTTGCCAATGTAAACATAGCCTAAAAATGTCACAGGACTCCTTGGCTATGTCTACACTAGAAAAGTTAAGTCGACTTTGTTAAATTGACTTAGTAAGGTTGACTTTAAGTCGACTTAAAGTCAACCTTATTAAGTTGACTTAACAAAGTCGACTTAACTTTTCTATGTAGACATAACCCCTTGTCGCCTTATTAAGTCAATTTAATAAGGTTGACTTCAGTGCTAATCCCTGTCCACGCTGGCTTTAAGTCGACTTATGGAGTCGATTTAAGGCTTAAGTTGACCTAAAAGGAGGTGTTATTAAGTCAACTTTGTTACAGATGAGAGACCATCAAATTTCTGATTATTTTATAAGCTCAGCTCTGTCTTGGACCCAAGCCTCTAGAGAAGAAAGGCCTCTCTCCTGTCTGTTATTGATGGTTTCACTAATTCTCAGTTTTCAGCACCTTTCTGTACACAGGTAAGGTTAAGGAATATGTCACAAGTCAAACCATACCAAAGACACTGAAGGCAAACACCACCAACAATGGGTAGCATATTTCACTGGGAGCAAGCTAGTGTAAGTGACTGTAGGAGTCCAACTAGGTGTAATTCACACACCAGCTCCGAACAAGGTGTACATTAGGGACATGATGATTTAAATTAGCTAATCTCTCACACATTTACCTGGTTTTCTTCCACTCTATGGGTGCATCTACATTAGTAAATTAGGTCGATTTAAGCAGGCTTAAGTCGACTTAATTTACTCTGCGTCCACACTGGAGTTTCCTCAGTGGTTAAAGTATAATTTGACAGGTCTCGGAACCCTGCTAATCTGTGGGCCCCCTTTCCGTATTGTCTGGGCCCCCTCTGTGCATGTGTGGGCCCCAGCCCAGGTAGGCATTTGCAACCACTTCTCAGTACCACATGCATCGGTTATCGCTCCATAAAAATATTTATAATTTTATATGGCATTTATGTCTATAGCAATTATTGTCACAAACTAGCAAACACTCATAACACAATAAGTATTGTGATTAACAACGGTGGAGCGTAGGACCTGCCAGCAGCCAGGGCAGGGCAGAACATGCATTCTGCTCGATTTTTCTATTTTTAGGGGCCCTAGAACTCTGGCCCCTCAAATTTGTGGGCCCCGGAACTGCGTTCCAGTGCGTTCCCCCTTACTTTAACCCCTGAGTTTCCTTAAGTCGACTTAAGCTGCTGCTTAAGTCGACTTAAGGAAATTTAAAGTCAACTTAATAAGACCTGCTTTTAAGTCGACTTTAATGCTTAAGTTGACTTCTTAAGTTGACTTAAGCAGTGCGGACTCCCTAAGTCGACTTGACTTAGGGCAGGGCAGGGGAAAAAGGGAGCCCCTGCTCCCTTCTCCCGAGGACAAGCCACTAGCAGATTGTCCCAGCTCCCTTCTCCCTGGGACTGCTCACGTCCTGGGGAGAAGGGACCGTGGGGCTCCCTTCTGGCTGGGACCCCAGTGGTGCCGGCCAGAAGGAAGCATGGATCTGTTTTCTGCCCGGGACTGAGTGGTCCAAGCCAGAATGGAGCCCTGTGGCTCCTTTCAGGACTGTGCTCCAGCTGTTAGGGAGCCCCTGGGGCTCCCCAGCAGCTGGAGCACCATGCCGGCAATTGCTGGCACTCCAGCTGTTAGGGAGCCCCCTAAGAAAGGACCCACGGGGGTCCCGGCAGAAAGGAGCCCCGTGCTCCCTTCTAGCCAGGACTGCCAGGACCACTGGGGTCCCAGAGAGATGGGAGCCAAGCGGTCTGGGCCAGAAGGGAGCTCCATGCTCCCTTCTCCCTTGGACCACTCTGGGGCTTGCTGTTTTGGGGATAGCCAGTCCCATGCAGGGCTGGCTCTCCCCAGGACGAGCCCCTGTAGCCAAGGCTTCAAAGGAGCCTCCCTACCCCTGGACCTAACTAGTCGACTTAGGCTATGTCTACACTGAGAAATTTAGGTTGACTTTACCAAGTCGACTTTACTAAGTCGACTTTAAGTCGACCTTATTAAGTCAACTTAGAGAGTCCACACAGGACTCTTAAGTCGACTTAAACCTGGCTTACCTAAGTGGACTTAGAGAGTGTACAGTAGACTCTCTAAGTCAACTAGTTAGGTCCAGGGGGAGGCGAGGCTCCTTTGGAGCCTCAGCTCCCCAGGCTAGGAGGGCTTCTTCTCGGAGAGCCAACCCCGCACAGGGCTGGGTCTCCCGGAGGCAGCAAGCCCCAGAGAGGTCCAGGGGAGAAGGGAGTGCAGAGCTCCCTTCTGGCCCAGGCTGCTCAGTCCCTTCGGGCCAGGACCGAGCGGTCCTGGCGAGCTCTCTTCTAGTGGTCTGGCCAGAAGGGACCGCGGGACTGCCTTCTCTCTGGAACCCGCGTGGGTCCCGGCAAAAAGGGAGTAATCTGTGGGAATAATCTCAGAGATGCACCATTGATATTTGGTGTGATCCTATAGAATCATAGGGATGGAAGGGACCTCACGAGGTCATCTAGTCCAACCCCCTGCTAAAAAGCAGGACCACTCCCACGAAATCACCCCAGCCAGGGTTTTGTCTAACCAGGCCATAAAAATCTCCAAAAATGGAGATTTTACCACCTCTCTAGGTAGCCCATTCCAATGCTTCACCATCCTCCTAGTGAGAAAGCTTTTCCTAATATCCAACCTCGCCCTCCCCAGCTGTAATTTGAAACCATTGTTCCTTGTTCTGTCCTCTGTTACCATCGAGAACAGCCTAGCTCCCTCCTCTTTGGAGCACCCCTTCAAGTAGTTGAAGGTTGCTATCAAATCTCCCTCAATCTTCTCTTCTGTAGACTAAATAAGCCTAGTTCCTTCAGTCTCTCCTCATATGTCATGTGCCCCAGCCCTCTTACCATTTTTGTTGTCCTCCACTGGACTCTTTCTCATTGGCTTTCGTGACAATGACAGCTTCTAGTGGAGCATGTGTGGATCAACAAGAACATTTCACAAGATCCATTCTACAAGGAGTACAGGTGGGAAGATTTGCTTCCAATCAGAAGGAGATTATTGCCTTACAATATACATAGTGCTTGCTAATGAATCAGACCATAAAGTTTCTTCATACACTAAGTAGTTATTAAGGGTAGGATTCACAAAAGGACTTTGGTGTTGCAATGTTAAGCATTGCACAGTCCAGGCCAAGATCTGCAAAGGGGTGTAAACATCTACATCTCAAGTTTTGGCACTTAAGTCCCAGTTTCAGCACCACTGTGCTCCACCAAACTCTTGTCAAACCTGAAAGGCACCTAAACTTATTTGGCCCCTAAATTTTCTGGGTAAAAGTCCCTAGCACCCACATTTCTGTATCTGGGCAGGTGCACTTTTGCCACCCTCTAGGTGTGCAAATGACTGTCTCCAGGCTAAGCCCAGAGCAGTTCATGAACAGGGGAAAGATCAGCATTTGGCCACTCAGCTCAAATTTGGGACCTGATCCAGTAGGCATGTTCAGAAGCCATCTACTGGAGTGGGTTGTATTCAGACTCAAGGTAGTTGTGGTAGTCTTTCCACCTCCCTTATAACTTTTAGCCCAGTGGTTAGAGCACTGGCCTAGATTGTGGGAAACCCCAAGAGGAAGAAAGGATTTGAGCAAGGATCTCCCACTTCTCAGAAAGTGCACTGATCACTGAACCATGCGATATTCTGATGTGGGGCCTCCTCAGTCTCTCCTTGTGCAGCTGTTCCATGGAACATAAATGATGGAAGAATGAATGGAGCAGGGGCATTGGACCCGAGGTCTCTACCACCCAGACGGGTGCCCTACCCAGCATGGTACAGAGTCAGCCTCTCACTCTCTGGCCCACTGACTGTTCCAATGTGGATGAATACTTAAATAGTCCTTGGGCCACCAAAAGAAAATGAGATGATGATACTGTAGCCTAGTGGTTAGTGAATTCTCCTGAAAGGTGGAGACTCATGTTCAAATCCTTCCTCCCTGTCTGACAGAGAGGAGTGTATTGAAGCTGGACCTCCCACAACGCAGGTGAGTTTTAATCACTGGATTAAAAGTTACAGTGGGTGGAGGACAGTGCCTTATCCACACCAGATTATGAATGGGACTCATCAGGTAGGTGGCCTCTGAACCGACAGAATTGAGCCATACATGCAAATTTGGTGGCCAAAATGCCTATCTTCCCTGGTTCATGAGTTGCTCAGGGGCTCAGATAGCTGGATGCCCAGGGGGAAGCAGCAGCATGCTTGCTCGGAGACAAAAATGCAAGTGCGGAGGGAACTTTGACCCTGAAATTTAGACTCAGGTAAGTTTTGGCACCTATTGGGTTCTGTAGATCACAGGGAGGTGAAATTAGGACTTAAGTGCCTACATACCTTTATGGATCTGAGCCTAACTGGACACACAGATGCATCAAAGATGCTTATTTTAAAAAGCTAGCTCTTATAACCTAGTTGAACTGCAGGGCAATTGTCAACTAACTGCAATTGTGTTGAGGACAAGACATGGAAAATTGCAAAAAATCAATAATGAACTTCTATTAACTGCGTTAATTTGGAAATGCCAGAGTAGACCTATTTGTTTAAGAAAAATTTGCTGGAGCAATATAAGACTTACACTTACAATATAACACTTACTATTATAAAGTGAACAAATACAGTACACCCTCGCTATAACAAACCTCTGGAGATCCAAGCCATTTGTTCCGTATTCCACATCCTTTGCCCTGGTCACAGCCTTGGGTTCAGAGGAGCTGTCTGCTCCCACTCACTCCAGGTGGGATCCAGCGACGGGGTTCAATGTAGCCCAAGGTTGCTATTGTGAAGGGCTTTGTACCAAAGGTGTATTATATTGCCAAAGCTACCGTAGTAAAGGTGGGAAGTACTAACAGGGAAAGAAAATGTTTTGCAAACTTCAAAAATATATGCAAAATTGTGGACTGTGTAAAAAGTAAGCTAATTAAAATAAAAATTGTGGGGAAAACCTAACTTTGCAGAATCCACAACTGTGCATAGGATAGGCTACCATTTGTTCACCTTCCTTAATTCCTAACCTTACTAACTGAACTTTTTGAGGCATTTTGTTTAAAACAAACATATAGTTAGTTTTATGGCTTTTCCCCATGAAATCAGGATAAGCAACATAATTTATTTGTCAAATGTTTGCATTTGGCACTGAATCTTACTTGAGCTATCTCATCCTCATTAATTGCTATCAGATCTCTGCAACCCTCAGTCTTGTTTCAAGGTTGGATTTTTATTCATCTTTCTTTCCTTGATGAAGCAATGGCTGGATGCCAATATCTTAGGGCTCCATGGCAATAACTTATACAATCTACACCTTAACGTAGAGGTTATTGTTATTATTCAGAAATGCTCCAATGCCACAGGATCTTTTTAATGAATAAACTCCTAGCACAACAAATTCAGCTCTGATATAATCTAATCCAAAGTGTTTCTTGGGCATAGATGAGAAGCAAACATTGGAGAAGTACTATAGGCACAGGCAGTATTGCAAAACAAAGCTTATATTAAACAGACGATAGTTGAAAAACAGATAACATGATCATTTGTGTGGTAAACGTAATCCTACTCTGGACACCTGGATTTCTTTTGTTGTGGCATCAGTTCAAATAGCATGTTATATCTTGGTGTGAAAGTAACACCCACCCTGAGAACAAGAAAAGTTGTCACTTAGTATAAATTAACACACCAAAAAGAATAAGTCAAAAATGGACTTATTTCAAAAGAACGTTGTAGCAGCCAAAATCCTCTACGAGATTTACTCAGACAAATAAAGCACAGGCAGCAATAGGGCACAATCCCTTATACTAACGTGACCACCTTCATTAATGTGGATAGTCTCTGGCATAATGGGAGCGTCCCTCAGAATGAGGGAGAAGATCAGTACCCAGAATCACTGAGATCTTGTCCTCTTTGCAGAGATTCTACATGATTGGCAACCTTAAATAAACCCAAACAAACACACACACGCACACAAAGGCACATCCATTAGAGAAGCGAGACTACCAACACATTCCATATGGACCACCATCATAACTGTGTTTTTTAAATCAAAGTGAATGGTTATTGGTTATCCCTTTCTATACAATGAGGTAACCATTGCTATCACCTGGAATACAAATCACCCTATATACACATGTCCATGCTGTAATGCTGAGCATGCTGCTTGTTACAGCATGGAACAGTTGGCACACTGGACTATATGGCTATGTCTACACTTACGAAAATTAGTTCGAATTATTTAATTCGAACTAACTAATTCGAACTCATTTTAGTTAATTCGAATTAATTTAATTTGAACTAGCAAATTTTTGTTCGAACTAAGCAAGTGCCATGCATGGCACTTGCTTAGTTCGAATTAGTCAATTGCATTGAGCTCAATGGGCCGGTTAGTTCGAACTAAGCAATTAGTTCGAACTAACACGGCCACATTGGGTTAATTCAAACTAACTAGTTCAAATTAACCCTTACTTCGAAAAGTATAAACGAATTTATTAGCTCGAATTAAGGAAGCCCTTAATTTGAACTAATGAAAGCCTAGTGTAGCCAAGGCTTAAATTAGTTCGAATTAAGCTTCCTTAATTCGCACTAACTTGCCAGTGTAGATATAGCCTATGAGTGCAGAGAGTGAGATATCTGTATTATAATGGTCTGTTCTTGGGTTATGCACGGATGGACTTTCTCACAGGATTGTGCAATATAGATAGTATGGGGAGGAGGGTGTATCTTTAGCACTCATTGCAAATGAGCAGCTGGATAAAAAAGAAGTTATGTGAAAGTCTTACTCCACCAGTGTGTAGCTAATCCACAGTCTGGGTTTAGATTGTTTCTTCTCAGGACAGTGGACCAGGGCTAGATTTCTCTTACATCATTGTGGAAGTCAATGCAGTTTGACAGTATTCAAACTGGTGTTAGAGGACAACAGGCCAAGTCAATGGTCATTGAAAGGTACCAAGCAGCTGTGACAGCTGTTTTAGACCCCAGCAACATTGAGGGTGACTCATTTATAACCATCTCTGAGCTCCCTCCAGCTATGTTCCAATCAAAGGCTACGTTTGCAGGGGGGATTCATGACTTCTTCTGGGCAGGTGACTTCATTTGGGCCTTCACTGACCTCAGAAAACTGGCTCCACCTAAATCCTCAATTTGAGAAAGAATGTTTCAGAATAGCCGTTGTTCCTTTGCACAATCATCCTTATTTTTTTGCTAAGGGAGGAGGAAGCACCCTGTTTACAACACACACTGCAGATCTGCAGAGCAAGACTCTGACCCTTTTCATTTATGACAGCTTCAATTACCCAAAAAAGCCCAGCATTAAATAATAAAGGTGTGACTCAAAGGCACAAGAGCTGGCCATCACAGGCTATGTCTACATAGTTCAAATTAAGGAAGCTTAATTAATTATCTTAAGCCTTGGCCACACTAGGCTTTCATTAGTTCGAATTAAGGGCTTCCTTAATTCGAACTAATACATTCGATTATACCTTTCGAACTAACGCTTAATTCGAACTAGTTAGTTCGAATTAAGTCAATGTGGCCATGTTAGTTTGAACTAACTGCTTAGTTCGAACTAACCGGCACATTGAACTTAATGCAACTGAATAATTTGAACTAAAATTCCAGTGGGGCTATACTAGTTTGAATTAAGTTAATTCGAACTAACTAAAATTAGTTCGAATTAGTTAGTTGGAATTAACTAGTTCAAACTACCTTTGGTAAGTGTAGACATAGCCACAGAGATCACTCCTTAACACAGGCTGCCAGCTTTGGCACACACCCAAAATCCAACATATGACCAGATGATGTCTTAAACGGACACTTCACTGAATTCAGAGGACTGTCAGACCTTACTCAATTCACCCTGTCTGGCAGCAAAGACATGATTTAGAGCTGACTAATATGCTTTCCAGAATGATAGCTTAAATAAAAATGAAGAGCATGAACAGTGACAGTATGATCCAAGTAGTATCAAAAGACTTTAGAATACCACAGGCCCCTACTTTTAAGTGAAACATCTTCAGCAGCTGCAGAAGAAATAAGTCTTTGTTAGATCTGTTAAGTAAGAGACCTAACTTATTGTAGCTCCAAACCCTGAAGTCTTTATTTAGGAACAAATCTCCTTCCTGCTGAAGTTAGTAGCAGAACTCCCATTGACCTTAATAATGTCAATTCTGTGCCTGAGCCCTCAGTAGGGCAAGATGCCCATTGATCTGTGGGAGTTTTGCCAGAATGAGGATGTGAGGAGTTAGCTGCTAAATACTAGCTGTTTAGTGAAGGAGAAGCCAACATAGTTTTGTTTCTCAGTTGTGTAGCCTGTTTCTTTATTATTTCAAATTTGGATATAGTTACCAATGGACCTTACTAAGGGACTGAGGTTCTTGCCCAAATCCGACCACAGAAAAATGTGAACATGGACCCCTGGGATGCCTAACAGGAATTGTTACACAGATACTCAAAAGTATTTGTTTATAAAACCCTTTTATTGCAATTAGGATAAATGTTAAACAGAATGAAAATTAAAAGAAAATCAAATGAACAGATGAGTAATAACTGGATGATAGTCAAATTCTACTCTAATACGCACAGGAAATATTATGCAGTATGATATAAACTATATTACAATTTATGTTATACACCTTGGGTTAATATATTCACACCCGTTTCCAATGGCTTGGTCGAGAGGTGTGTCTGATTCCTCGACTTGACAGAGGAGTGGAGGGCTTGAAAAACATTAAACCACTATAGTTAGGGTATACTTAAATAGTTAAAATAACTAAATAGCTAATAGGAAGAGATACGGCTCGCACTGCTGCTGAGCTAAGAAGTTGAAGCTCAAAAGAAAGAAAGCTAGATAGAAACCTACCCCCAGCAATAGGGTTGGTCCCTTTATAACCTGTCTATCATGGATCAGTTTGGGTCCTCTTTCTACACCCAAATATGGGAACTTCACCTCCCAGAATTATAGGGGAACCTCTATTATATTGGTTAATGTATTCTTGTGTATGGCTGATGCATGTCCTCCTTCCAGAATGTTCTTCTATCTTCTCCTTTATTATTTCTAAATATTTATGTGAATTTTGTGGTATACTTTTAGTCATTTTAGGGACCAGACTAAGGAAGTTCCTTCTTGTTTTGATGTCTGCTGACCTACTTCAGACAGAGTTCATAATCAAAATATAGCCCCTGGATTTCCACATCACTGCCCATACACAAACAAGTCTGTTTTATGCCAACTTATACTAATTTATAAACTCCTTTGCCTTTAGCTGTCTCATACAGGCTCAGTATGATTTCTACACAGGCCTGAAAGGTACCTTGTGTTCCAGCTTTAATATAAAAATGAATATATTATCTTATAAATTTACAATAATATGATTCCATAAACCCATAAAGAAAGATATATGTAGATAGATATAGGCATGAAAGGCAGGCATAGCTTAAATTAGAGGCTACAGTTGTAGTATTAAGAATGAGAGTTCCTTCTAGGGATGAAATTTACAAGAGCAGAGCACTTGCCAGGATTTCACTTTCCCAAATGGGTACAAATATTTCCATTTGTTAAGCTGAACAGCCCCAGTAATTCAACTTCCCCACTTTATTTGTGCTGATAGCCATTATCAGCTAATAACCCATATAGAATGATAGTACCTGCATGTGATGTTGCTCAATCAAAGTTACTTGGATTTTGTTGCAGGAAAGAGAACTCCTGGCCTTGCTTCCTCTGGAGAAGTTAACCAAAGGTCAAGCAGACAAGTCTGGTGCTTTAAGAGTCACATTTACCAGCAAAGCAAATTTTTCTAAACATGTTATGTTCAGTTCCATCTGGTGCAGCCAAATCAATGACAGTCAACATTGACAGCAATGCTTTTGTCAGACCACTGTGCTCTAGTGAAAAATGATCGTGAGTCACAGCTTCCTCGATATGTTTTTCCTTCTATCAGTCATCATCAGGCGTGGTATGCAAAGACATTAAAATTTAACAGTGGTCATTAAAATGGTTTATTTCATTCAAGCAAATGCTATCTATAAAAACAGCCTTGTTTAAAAAAGGCTGGCTATTGAAAAGGTTATATAAAACATAACACAGCTAGGGTATAAATTCATAAATACAGTCATGTGGGATCTCAGTTAGGAAAGGGGAAGCAAATGAGCCTAATGATGCCTTAATAGTATGAACATTTAAAGGGCTATTCTTCAGTACCCGTTTCATGGTTTATAGCAGTGGTTCCCAACCTTTTTGGTTCGAGGGCCACAAATATAATTTTTAGAACTCTGAGAGGCCACCAGTCTATTTAATTAAATGTACATTAAAATCAAATTAATTAAATTCAAATAAAATTGTAATTAAATTAATAAAAACAAATAATTAAATTTAAATAATTTTTTAATTAAATAGACTAGTGGCCATTCAGGGTTGTAAAAATTATATTTGTGGCTCTCGAACGAAAAAGATTTTTAAATTTTTTTTTTTAAATCAAAGTTTTTTTTAAAGGGGGAGGAGCGGCCATTGGATGCCCATGAACAGGGCCAGTTTGTGGGCAGGTGTGGGTCCTAGCAACAGCGTGGCCCACGGTCCCCTCTCCTCTCCCCCGGTGCCATGCTAGCCCACAGACCCCCAACAAGCTGCGCTGCCTGCAGCCATCTTTAGCATCCAGCATGCCCCACAGCAGCGCTGGCCCGCTCCTCCCTCTCTAGCCATGCCGCGCCAGCCCACACCCCCCCCATGCACGCTCCCCATGCCGTGCCGGCCTGCGCCCTTCACTCCCCACCCCAGCATGCCCCTCAGCCATGCTGGCCTGTGGCCCCACCTGCAGCCCCTGGAGCCCTGGCCAGGACCGGAGAGGAGGTGGGCGGCTGCAGCAGAGCTTCCAGCTGAGCGCCAGGACCAGCTCCAGCCAGCAGCTGGGCAGTGCAGGCCATTTAAAAAAGTCCTGCAAGCCACTTTTGGACCATGAGCCAAGGTTGAGAACCCCTGGTTTATAGGCTCAATAGAAAAATTATTTAAGCGTTAAGTTTTCTGCTGAAGATTCTCTACAGAACAGAGGAAAAGAGAACGTAAAGAGACTAAGATGTCTTCTCTAAATTGCCTCTAATATCTCTGAAATTACAGGGCACCAGCAGGTCTTGGGTTTCCTTGCATTCAGTTACACAAGCGTAAATCTAGAGAACCACCACTGACTGAGTACAGAATTTGACTCATTGAGTGCAGAGTCACAAAGACAAATGCAACTCCACACTAATATATTAACCCGTGAGTGGTTCCCAGTCCCAACACAGGTCTGTAATGTATTCAGGTTCATTTAATTGGAACTGAATGTGCAACAGAATACTCTTTGTAAGGATGCCCGTGATGGCCTCTCACCCAAATACAAATGAATCTCCCAACTAAGAACCCAGTCTTCCAATCCCTGACATGAATAGCCTTACTCATTCAGGTGTATGCTCCAATAAAGGAAGAACTTATTGGACTGCTCACATGACCGATAGTGCACATCTTACTCACCTTGGTGAGTAGCGACATTCAAGTCAATGGGACTTTGGCATGTGTAAGAGCATACCAGCAGAATTTAAGGCTATGTCTACACTACAAAAAATTAGGTCAACTTTGTTAAGTCGACTTAATAAGGTCAACTTTAAGTCAACTTAAAATCAACTTTATTAAAGTCCACTTAACAAAGTGCTGTCCATGGATGTGGACTAAGTCCACTTTGTTAAGTCAACCTAACTGCCCTTAGATCGACTTAACAAAGTGGACTTAAACGTCCACACTGGGCTTAGGTTGACCTAAAGAAGGGCTAGGTCGACCTAAGGAGGCTTAAGTCGACCTAATGGGTGGTTTTTATTAAGTCGACTTAAACTTTCATTAAGTTGACTTAAGGAATTTCTTAAGTTGGCTTAATGAAAGCCTAGTGTGGATGTAGCTTTGTTTAAGTCAACTTAAGCCTTCTTAAGTCGACTTAATTTACCAGTGTAGACATAGCCTAAGAGTTTGGGCCTCTAGAGAAGATGCCATACTGGACTCAATTCTAAAACATTCTCAAATGACGTAGAGCCAGATTCTGTCTCGTCTCTGTCCCCACCTGCCTGCCAAACCTACTCACTCTGAGGAACAGCTCCTTCAGCTCAATTACTTCACTCACATCAAATATAGCTCAGTAAAGGCTCAGCGGTGTTGGCTTTTAGTCACAGACCTGAGTAGGGTGCACCCCAGACATTATGTAGAGAGATGTTTCATTTCAGGAAGTTGTAAGTTTCCCTTTCTCTTAGGGTTTTTCCTGCTTTTGTCCTTTTACATTAGATGTTATTTAACTAGACTTTGTTTTGTATAAATGTAAGTTAAATCCACTCATGTCACTCTGACTTAAAATCAATACGCGAGTGTGTTATAGCTTTATGCTGTACCATCTCTAGTATAAGGGCAATCACTTGCCACAGCCACCTTACTTGGTCTTGCTATGGGTATCTGAGATGCAGAGTGCACCATATCTTGGAATGCATTTTTTAAGTTAAAGAGAAATGCCTGTGGTCTAAAAGCTCAGCACCGCATGTGCTTTGCAGGCCCACATGCATATTTTATAATCCTTTCAGTTTGATCAAATGGATTTTTTTACCACCAGCCCTTTTTCTTGCACTATTTTTCTTTTCCTAAGTTAAAAAAACGAAGTTAACAGTTGGCAGGTGGGATCCCTCTTGCCACAGAGTAACAGAAAAAAAAGCCTCCACTGAAATTTGAGGTCGGACAGGAAGCTGCGACTCTGAAGTGAAGCTGGAGAGTTACTAGCTCTTGTTCTTACATCATGTCTTTGTAGGCGTTTATTTTTTTTTAAAAAAGCAACAGAAGCCATCAAAAAGCCAAGTCTTTCATATAGGTTCTGACTTACAAAGCATGCACGTGGGCGGAAAGGGGAGGAGGGAAAATAATTTCATTCCAATTAGTAGGAGTAACGTTGCAGTGGAGGCTGCCCCTCGCTGGTAATCGGTTCCAGACTCCTCTCCTTGCCTTAGGGATGCAGGAATGAACCCAGAAATCATTCCAGCCCCTTCCTCGCTATCAGTAATGTGTCCCCTGGAAACCTGTAGACCCTGGTCAGGTACCTTTTTCTCTTTAGGCGTTGCAGATTCCAAAGGGGTGCGTCTACACTGACAACTTAGGTCGACTTAACGATGCTTAAGTCGACCTAAATAGAGTCACGTCCACACTGGGCTTTTATTAGGTCGACTTAAGCGCTTCCTTAAGTCAACTTAATAACAGCTTAAGTCGACTTAATAACTCCACCTCTGAAGGTCAACTTAAGACTTAAGTTGACTTCCTAAGTCGACTTAAAGCCAGTGTGGATGGGGAATAGCACTAAGTCGACTGTATTAAGTTGACTTAAAGCCAGTGTGGACGGCTATGTCTACTGGTAAGTCCACTTAACAAGGTCGACTTTAAGTCAACTTAAAGTTGAACATGTTAAGTCCACTTAACAGAGTCGACTTAACTTTACAAGTGTAGACATAGCCAAAGTGTGGTGCAGCCCCATAGGGGACATACACACACTGCTCTCTGGGCCTGTTCTCCAGTCTGAGCTCAGACCTACTTCCAGCCTGCAGTGGCCTTTCAGCAACACATGCCGTGTTCTAAAGCTTCCAGTCCCTTTCCCAAAACGGCAATCCCATTCCCCCTCTTTGGAGCCAAGCTGGCAACATGTAGCAGGGGAAGGATTTCATGCCAGTTCTCCGTCTGTTCTCCCAGACAAAGCAGGTCTCCGACCACAGGGCCAGTCTTCCTAGAGCTGCTGCTGATCTATGGAGGGTGGGCTGCACACACTTCACAACAGCAGCCACAAAACCCATCATTAGCCAGTCTGGCATAACTATTGTCCAGTCTTCTGCATGCTCCGCGATAGTGCGCCACTCTCACACAAACACCCACCCACCCCACCACAAAGCTGTCATTTCATAAGCAGATCCAGTTGCCTTGAGTACTATTGCTTTTCCGTGTGTTATTTCCCCTGCAGGAATGTAAGAGTTGGGTTTACTGCTCTTAAATCTGGTAACACCGTAATGGCACCATGTCTTCTGTTAGTCTTCAGTTGCAACCCTGAGCCCACTCCTACAGCTTTTACTTAGGCAAAGCTTTCATTAAAATGAGCTGCTGTCCTCACCATTCCCATAAGCAGCTCCAGTGACATCATGTCTACTGATACCAGTGATAAACATAACCCAATGAGAGTTTTGTCAGACAGGGCTGCCGGATCAGGACCATGGTGTTACTTCTTTTCTGGAGGACTCGTTATCCATCCAGGTACATGCAGACAGTACAGTGGATGGATGTGGATCTTTACCATTTGCAGCCGTAGCTGCCACATCATTTCTGTTTAGAACGCTCCATGTTATTAACCCCATGCAAATCAGCTTCTTTATTTCCCCACACTAGCAGCTGCTGTGCAAAATAATGGAAATGATGCAATTCCTCTCACCATTTCTTCTAACAGGGCTGAATCTACAGCCCTGGCAAAATGTTCTGCTTAGTCTACACAGCACCCAATAGCCAGGTAAAGCAAACTGTCTAGATGGATGTATTTGCTTTGATTTTAGTTTTCATCTTAGAGAAGCATGACAAGAACAACCAATACTTAAAAGGGGCAATGTAGAATACATATGTAGATCATGCCCAGAATTTTATGTATTTATTTGGGGGGGGGGGGGAGGATTGCACACACACACTCACACCCTTTCACAAACAGAAGTGTTTTCAGGATTTTTTTTTTTTTTAAATCGTGATTTTCAAAATTAAGTTGAACATTTGTAAGTCCCTCCTGAAAACCAACCTGCCCTGCTGCCTTCAGTGAATCTACATAACCTCTTGAAGGCATGGCCACGTATTATGTTGGCCACACTATGTTGTTCCTCTTCTTAACCTATGTCTGTCTGTCCTTAGACTGTGAATTCCTTTGGGGAGTGACCATGCCTTCTTATCCATCTAAAAGGCACCTAACTACTGTAAACAAAATAAATGTAAGTATTTAAATAATCCTCTGTAGAGGCTGAGGACTGTAAGCAGACCCCATGCATAAGTTCATAGAGTCCCTTCAGACCGCTTATAAAAGCAGCTTTTCCCATGCTCTGTTCCCTTCATCTAAGCCACTCCACCTCATTGCTTTCTCCGTCAGCTGCCATCTCCCCCTTTCTCAGAATAGCTCTCTCTTTTCAACCCCTTTTCCATCGATGGCTGTCCCCTTCTCCCTCACCTGTTTCCTCACACCTGTAGTTACTTCTGAGCCTCACAAATTATCCTATTCATTGATGGCTCCATAGAGCATAAGAGAACCTCAAAAAAACACCCCTGCAGCATAGCACATGTAAGGCAGGAGAAGGTTAGCAGTTCTCACCTCAAATGTACTGCTCATAGAACTGGCTGCAATAGATAATAGATCCAACTTCTCCACCATGACTCCCTCCCATACTTCAATAATCCATTCCAGGATTGGTAAAGCAAAAAGGTGCATGCCTTTGCCAGCATTCATTTCTTTTCCAAACTTAATTATACATTAAGATGGAGAGTTTTGTCTGTTCTACTAATGTAAAGCAGCAATTTGCTGATTAAAAGACACCATAGGAAGCTGTTTGCATGAATTAGTGGATATAATACAGTAATTTATAAAGCATGTTGGGTAGCTATTCTTTTTTTCTCCATTTTTTTTTGTTTTGTTTTTTCTGCATGGCTTGCTTCAGACTGCCAATTCAATGGCAGTTTTGCTTCATTAAAGGTTGAGTAAAGACTCTAGAAATGGGCATAGATATTAAGTAACAATATTTTTCGTTTCAGAATATTTTAGACCATCAAAAATAGCATCTCAGCTTCTATTTTACTCTTTTTGGAAACAATGTGAATTTAGTTAACATGAAAGATACCAGAATGAGAGTTCTGAAGAATGGCACAATCTGTTTAATCACAGACCAGGTATTAGTGCATTGGTAGTGGGAGTAAGAGCTTCAGAAACTCCTCCCTACCCATATGTTTCAAGCCTCACCTACAAGGACAAGTTCTTAGAGACAGAATAGTGTGGTTCCATGCTGTTAAAAGTTCTTAGCCTCTTTGCTGAAACTGCCAATAAAGATGCTTAAGGTGGTGGATATGGGCAATGTTGGCAGTTGTCCAATGAGCACTGAATTAAGTCTACCAATTTAATTTCACATAGTTCACAAACAATCATTAGCGAGGAAAGATTTTCAATTACTCTTGACTTGGCCTGGATTCAGACCAGTGGCTTAGAAATGAAAAGCTCCTGCTCCCAGTATCAAGCTCTTGAGCTGCCCAACCACCCTTTTCTAGTCTCAAAATTAGTTTAAGTACCATGGTTATATGATACATTGTATTAAAAACATATAATTAATTTACAAACCTTTGTCCATTGAAAGAATTAAAGGGCAGTGTTCAAAGTCTGGAATGGAAAGTTAGGGAGCTTCCCAGGGGTGGAGATCTGTTGTATTTAAGACTGTGTGACATTCTGTAGGTGCTGTTTGTCCTCCTGACAGCAGTTCAGCAGCACATGTAGGAAGCTCATTGGACCAAGATTAAATAGAGACTTACCTTGTTTCTGATTCCTTGAGTTCCTGATTCTGGTTGGTGTGTTCCCGATCCTTCCAATCCACCATTTAGTCTGATCCACTAGTCCTGTCTGAGAGGGAGAAGATGGAGTGGTGAAGTGGTGATCTGTTGTTTCTCTTTATACCCACAGTTTTATTGTTCATAGCAGTAACAAGTCTGCTTTAGGCCTTCTCTGTATATCATCTTCCAAGCTATATAGGTGTGTTTTGCATTTGATGTTTATTAATAGATTGTTTATAATAAATATTAATGGTTTATACCCCTTTGCACCATAATTTCAGCTTTACCTGGTGATGGATACGGGATGGGTGGGAGGGAGGAAGAGAGTAACATAAGGGAGACATCCTTGTTTAAGAATCACTCTGTCTTTTAATAGAGCAGGAAGAATTGGCTCAGGCTGTCAACAGACCAGAGGTCTGAGACACAAGTTTAGGATCTAGGCTACAGAGCTCCATAACCCAAGGAAGAGCTTGCACAAGAGAGCTAGAGCTGGGGCATGTTCCCTTGAGACCCAGAACTCAGAACAATGAATAGACTCAGTCCAGACCCAGGTGACTTAGAAGCACATAGACCAGAGGTCTGATCCACTTATGGTAGACTGTTGACTATCCAAAAGAGAAGACTTGGCCAGCCTGTAACACCTACATTAATTGTTTGCGAGTGGGAACCATGTTAGTCCAGATCAGCAAAACAAGGGTGCCACAGGACTCCTTGTTTGTTTTATTGTTTGCAGGGTATTTTGGCTTTTATGTTTATTGCAGGTAAAAATTAAAAGCTAATACATGAAAGCAAGTGCCACAGCTTGGAGAAACATTTTATACAACTTATTTAAATAAAATATAGAGGCCCCTTTCATGCCATCAATTTTTAAGCAGAACTCCCTGTTCAGTGATTCTACTTAAAAAAAACAAAACCCATCCACTCACAAAAATTCTCTTGGAAGAATTTTTGAAAGAGATGTTTGAATCTATTAGCACTTACTTTCAAAAGCAAGAAATATTTTATTTTGCTCTTCAAGGATGTGAGATTTGCTTCTTATTTCACTCTCTCTTTTTTTCTTGACTAAAATCCCTGCAGGGTTTTTACTTATACAATTGGGTGAAATTTACATAAAATCTAAATAATTATATTGTTTAGGAAAAAGATCCACTATCCCTTTGGTCCTGGGTCAGTCTGTAATAGCACAGTATATGAAAACTAGCTCCCATTTGTTTCTTCATCTGCACTTATAGCAGCAGCCAAAGAATACAGATTATCATGACCTTGCTCTGTACTGTGATATGATGGCCTTGGAGTTTCATATACGAAAGGTGCCTCATTCATACTTGATGTGGAAGCTCCGATATATGCTTGTTCTAAGTCTCCTTCGTTTGAAGGCACGGTGATAACTGACTACATATGGATTCTGTTTTCAGTTGAAGGAAAGGCATAATCACAGGCAGCAAAATCAATCATATGACTGCACATTAGAGGGAGACTGGATGACAATGAATTCAGGTAAAGCACTGTCAGTTTAATGAAGCAAGGAAAATTCTGACTCATCAGCAAAGATATGATACTCCAGATTATAGTCAGTCACAACAATCAAGTGGCTGTTGCCTAATCATTGGTTCTTAACCAATCAGCACCAGACAAGGCTGTCAATTTATGCTTCATCAGGCTTCACAATTCTGTGGAGAAGTGCAGTGTTTTTGCTGAAAACTTCAGCTAAAGTATCTCCTTAACTGCCAAAATTTTGAATGTTTCCTGCATGCACTGCAGGACGACGTGGAGTTCTTCTGAAGGTCAGTTTATCATGTTGATTTTGCTCCTCAGCTATTTCCTGAGCATTAGGCTTTTTTTTCATCACATCACTAATTCTTCAGTCTCAGCTGTACTGGCTGACCTGAAAAATCTGCTGTTATACATTTTATTGTCTGTTGGTGAAATGGCCTCCCAAAGGATGTATGACTCACCCAAAATTCTGATTCTTCAGGAGTGGCAAAAAATTAAAAACAAATCATTCTGCAAAAGTGTAAAGAAATACTCCCCTAAAACCACAACCAGCTCTTGTAGCATTGAGAGAAGAGTGAAAAGGCTTCCTGCAAAGTGTCCATTTATTTTTATTTTCTGACCATTTCTGTAGACAGAAAATTAGAGCCTATGCAAATAGGGAGTGAAGACAGACATATTGTTAAATCTGTCCAAGCAGATATGTACTCAGGGTCTGGATGTACATTTATCAACCTCTTCTGTGAATTTCTAGTGCTAGCTCTGAGTGAAAAAACTACCCACTGAAGATTTTTCAGATACTAATGCCACAACCTACAAAAAAGAGAGAAGAGAGACAGAGCAGTACTTCACAGGAATGTGTGTACTTGTTTGAATAACACCATTTCCCTCATCAGAAAAAATTCAATTAGTTTGATGACAAAGGGAAAAAAAGTCTAGATTTTGTATGTTTAAAAACCTAGTATAATTCTCAATGTTAAAAATAACCACATTGTCAAGAATGGTTAGAAAGGAAACAATTTACAAATATCAATAGGCCAATGCTCCTGGCCAGAAGGCAGGGAAACAATGAACTCTTTAAATAAAAGATTGACTTCTGTAGAACCAAGACTTCCATACTCAGCAAGTCATGCCGCAGTGCAGAGCTAAAGTGAAGGAGCTGTGGCAGAGCTATCACAAAGCCAGGGAGGCAAACCATCATTCTGGCATGGAGCCAATGACCTGTCAATTTTACAAAAAGCTGGAAGCCATGCTCTCTGGGGACCAACCATCCACCCCCAAGACTCCCGTAGACCTCTCCACAGCCTCAGGGCCAGCAGATACCAGGCTAAACCCCGCCAAAGAGATCATCAATGAGGAAGTGGAGCTGGAGGATGACCTGGAGCCAGGAAACAACGCTGCAGAGATTGGGAGTCAGGAGCTGTTCTCCACTGTAGAAACATATAGTCAGTCCCAGCCCTTCATCTCCAGTGTTCAGGATGTGAGAGAGGGGAGTTCTGATAGGTATTTGGAAGCTGATGTTGCTTCTGTAGAAGGAGCTATGAAGTGCCTTTGCTTGTACAAACACATAGCTATGGGAGTGGATAAAAGGGTGCGTCTACACTTGTAAATTGTCGACTTAATTTACTCTGCGTCTACACTACACTTTTCTTAAGTCAACTTTAAGCAGCTGCTTAAGTTGACTTAAGGAAAATTTAGGTTGACTTTGTAAAACCTCCTTTTAAGTCGACTTTCTGCTTAAGTCAACTTTAGAAAGTCAACTTAAGCCAGTGTAGATGTGGAGTAGCCCTAAGTCAACTCTAAGTCGACTTAGGGGCCGCCAGGGCCTCCCCACTGCCCCCCCTGCCACCGTGGACCTGTCCCAGGTCCACCTAGCCCCTAGAAGTCAACCTAGGCTTTCAGTGTGGATGCTCTAGGTCGATTTTGTAGGGTCCCCTCAAAGTCGACTTAAAATTTAAGTGTGGACATGCTAAGTCGACTTAACAAAGTCGACTGAAATTAACAAGTGTAGACATAGCCAAAGTGTGCTGGTATAACTGTGTTTCCATGCACCTTCCCATTCCCTTTTGCATCTAGGAAGCACTGCTGAACAGTGCATTGAGGCACGCAGAGATCTCTTGGGCATACTCCACTGTGAGCTAAAGGAAACTTTCCCAGAAGTACTCCAATTCTCTGACTCGGATCCCTCAGCAAAGCAGCTGTGTTTCTTCCCCCATAGGAGGACACTTTCCTATGCCAGTTGGAACTCACAGGAATGGGGACCAAAGCAGTGCACAGCCCTGCAGCATGGGGACCCAGTTTGGAGTTGCTCACCGGGAGTGTTGCCCCTGCTTAACCTATGCTTGACTTGCATGCATGTACCCAACTACATACATATTTCTAGATTTATAAATTTAGCATAAGTTTGTAAATTAGCATATTCATTTTTATATTAAAAGTTGTAATGCAAAGTACCTTGTAGGCTTGTATGAGAGCATACTAGGTCTGTATGAGACAGCTAAAAGCTTAAAATTGTATAAGATAAGTTGGCATAGGACAAACTTGTTTATGCGTTGAACAGTGATGTGGAAATCCAAGGGCTACATTTTTTATCATGAACTCTGTCAGAGCTAGGTCAGAAAACATCAAAACAAGAAGGGACTTACCTAGTCTGGACCCTAAAAATATCAAAAGTACACTGCAAAACCTATCTATATCTAGAAATAATAAAAGGGGAAGATAGAAGAACATTCTGGGTACTAAAGGGAGGAGGGTTTCACTCTACCACAAGCATTCAGCCTTAGAACTTACAAAGCCTTTCCTGATATCCCTCTGTTTGTCTGTAGGGGTCCTTCTGCTCTGTTACTGACACAAGGATTACCTCTGGCTTAGAGATGGAGTAGGGACTCAGTTACCCAGGTTGTCTAAAGCAGTGGTTTTCAACCAATGTGCATGAGACCTGTCCATGTGTGCCATGAAATTTTGCACAAAGGTATTGAAGATCAATGTGAAATAAACATTGTTTCTTCTTAAACGATATTCTATCCAACCAAAATAGAACTCGTGAAAATTAATCATCAAATAGAAAGTGATGTATCGGTCCTTTGATTCTAAAATGTTTACATTCTAAACACAGGTGGCCAAAGGGCAAAATTGAGATGATGTGTATTTTTTTTTGGTGGATTTGAAATATTAATGCATTTGATCCTTCTTAGCTTGTTGTATGCACTGTGCTACAAGTATGTCTAGTAAGACTGTAACCATAATAAATGTAAGTAAATGTGACCTTTATGAGCAATCAGTTCAGCTGAAAAAAGTGGGTATGCTGTGGAATTTTTTCACCTCACTGAAGTGTGCCATGTTACTGAAAAGGTTGGGAAGCACTGATCTAAAGCCTCAATGCCCTTGTTCTCTGTTCAGTCTTCAGCTTGCTTGTTCTATTCTTTGCCTTCTTGCTCTTTCCTTCATACTTCCTTTTCCTTCTTCCAAGCATATCCCAGTCAGCACAAACTCAGCCTGCCAGCTGCTGACTACTTATATACCGTAGCCAGGGTAGCACTATAAGGTGTGGTCATCTAAAGGCTATTTGTGGGACGGGGTAGAGAGGGATGACAGTCTAAGGGGCACATAAGGAGATGCTGGGAGGTTGATTGAGGAATGACACTTTAAGGACTATGTAATGGACACATAGGAGGACATTAGGAAAGGGGTGTGTGTGAAGGACAACATACTAAAGGCTACGTAATCAGCACGTAGGTGCCCGGGGGGGGCAAAGGGGGTTATTTCTTAATTGCCAATTACTGAATTTCCTTTATCGCTAACTGTTACCTATATCTTTTCACTAATTACTGTTTTTTAATGTCACAAGATGCTTTAGCACTGTCATCATCTCATAGCCAGGTAACTGAATCAGCTACCCCCTTTCAAGAATTCAAACCCTTTTTGAGGCTTTTCTGCCAGTTCCTTCCCTAACATTCTATTTGGCAGTTTTAAGCAGTTTTGGACAGAAATCTCTGGCTACAAAGCCAGCGTTTAATGTCCAGAAATCTTGTTCATGTCATTTTCTGGTTGACTGATGAAATATGCAAGTGCCAGTTTTGAAAACAAGCCACAGATTTTGGTTGACTGCCTAAATTGCTCTCTCAGAAATGTGTACACAAACTGGTGCATGCCAAACAGGTACCTGTTCACCACGCAGTTTTGCATGGGGTTTCCCATTGTGGTCTAATTGTAACTGAGTAGTTTTGCAAGGTAAAGAGGAGAGTGCAAGTGGTCTTTCCCACCACTTGTGTATATCACACAAGTGCTAACCCGAGTTGCAGTTCCTATGCTCTTTTACACACAGGAGCTGCTTCCTTGTAGCATCTTTGTGGTTGCAAGTCACCACAAGAGGGAAAGGAGTCAAAGCCACGACCACACCCCATTTCCTCCTTGGCCTTCTGATTTGGAAAGTTGCAGACTGATATGTCCACCCATTGCAACAACCTATGAGCTGCTACTGCAGGGGCTTTCCCATTGTAATTTCTGGAGCTCCAGGAGACACACTTCCTCTCACACTTTCTAGGTGGTGCAGCTCCCAGTTAGAATCAGTGGCTAAAAGCTGTAATTGAGTCTCTTGCAAGAACAAATTTTGCAGGGCCAATTTAGGTTGCCACTTTGGACTATTTGGTTGTAGGAGCATTAATGTCTATTGTATTTTACATGGGAGCGGGGTATTAAATAAAAAATATGGCCCAATTCTGCCACCCTTTCTACTACTAAAGTACTACTCATTGTGAGTAAGAATAGTAGATTCAGGCCCAATAATGACTAAAGGTCGAGCAAATGAATATAATCTTATGTATGGTTTTGTTAAGCAGCTGTGTATTCCAGATGCTTACTAACCAGTCATATTTTTAGAGCCCTGCAAATCTGTGGATATTCACTTTGCCTGTGGACCATGTTTGTGGATCGCGGATAGGATTTGGATACAAATTTTGTATCCACCCAGGGGTCTACATATTTTTCCTTTCCCTATGCCTGTCTTATAATTCAGTTGATACTGCACTAAAAGGGGGCTGTGATGGAGCAGTGGCCCTGTTCTGACAAATAAGGGGTTAAGGAGGGCCCTGGGAGAGCAGCCAATCAGGGACCAGGTCAGACTAGAAAAGCGAGCTGCAGAGTCAAACTGGGGAAGTCTCCCTTAAGGGCTTCAGGGAGAAGGTCCTGCCTGCACAGAGGCTGTGGGATCAGCACCTGGGGCAGATCCCTATGAAGGAGACTGGGCCTGAGCCCTAGCAAAGGTGACCTGCAGAGAGCCCTGAGAGGGAGAACAGGACTGAGATTGCAGAAGCCAGAAAGAAGCCTGCAAGAGGCAGAAGAGTCAGCAGAAAGGGGGCTGCGGGGAAGTGGCTCACGGGACCTTTTGTGGAATGGGTTGAGGTGATGCCTCAAGGCAGACAAGGTCTCAGGGCTGGGACCTGAAGAAGTGGTCAGGCCCAGGTCCCTCCCTGCCTCCCTAGCACTGCTGGTGAGTAGCAAGGAACTGAGGCAGCCACTGAGGTCAAGTGGGCTGATGGGATTGGACTTTCCCTGCAAGGGGAGTACCAGAATGGGGACTCAGCTGGAGGGCTGGGTTGCTCTGCAAAGTGCTTAAAACATGGACAGCACTGGACACTGGGGGATGGACTTGAGCTAAATACCTCAAAGTAACATTGCCAGAAGTGTCCACCATGCTGGGCTGAGGGATCTGTGTCAGGGAATGGCCCATTCAGGACTACTATCCACACTGAATCATTAGCAACAATACAGGAGCCTGCTTAGAACCAAACCATTGTGTGTGGTATTGTGGTGGGAGTCTGTTTCGGCAGAGGTTGAACTGTTCTAGGGATAGGGAGAGAGAAGGAGACAATTGATAGAGTCAGCAGTGAAAGGGGTGAATCCCAGTAGCAAAGGAGGGACAATAGGTAGCTCCTCCCATGGGAGTATCTGGCACCCATTGATCAACTGGGAGGGAGGAAGATTTCCCCAGCTCACAGGATTTAGCCCAGTACAGAGGCCATGTTGGAACCTCTTTTCGTTCTCTTGCAGTAGCTCACCTACCTACCTGAACTAGGAATGGAAGCCTGCCTGACAGATACAGGTTTATCCGGTTGCCTTGTTAGAGGGTCAAGAAGGAACTTTTTTCTCGCATGGGCCAACTGGTGGAGGAACAGGGATTTTTGTCCCTTTCTCACAGCACCTTCAAGCTACAGTAGGAATTCACATGGTAGCTAACTAGGGTACTCATAGCACCTCATGGCTGGTTTCCAGTGTAGTTAAGAGAATAAAATGAATGTTTCCCAGAGGAAAAAAGATTGGGGATTTTGGTGTTGGGCGTTTTGGAGCATGTGATAGAGTGAGACCTTGTGGCCTTCATGGGCCAAGATCCTGTCCCTCTGACACCCTCCATCTCTCTTTTAGAGGTTGTGGGGAAAGGTGGTAGCACACAGTGAGCTGAGGCCATGGGGAATAGGCTGAGGAGAATCCTTCACCGTATGGATTATATAGGTAAAGAGCCCTGTGACCCCTTGGGTTGATTCCCTCCTCCTACCAGCTCTGGCAGTGATTGGCAGTGGCAGCCATACCCGGTCTCGTGCCTCGGTCAGGTTGGTCCAGACAGCTATCTCCTCTCTGGTGTTCTTGTCTGGGTAGCGATTCCTCTGGAAGGTGGCTTCCAATTCCTGCAGCTGCTGGCTGCTGCAGTGAGTTTGCTGCCTCCTCTGCTTCTTCTTCAGGGAGCCGTCCTTGGGGTTGGAGTCTTCCATCTGGTTCTGCTGAGACTTCTCGATGTCTGTGAAAAGCAAAGGCCAGCAAACCATCACAGGGCAGCCCTGGGACTTTGGCACACACCTCGCTCCCTCAAATCCCAGCCAGCTTGCAGTCTGGGATGCCCCTCTTCCTCATTCCCTACTCAAGGCTTCTGGCCTGCACCTCTGAGTGCCCTCTCCTTCCTAGTGCATGTTGTAATCACCTCACTTTTGTGAAAGCCACCTGGCTTCCCTCCCTAACACTGCCAGCGGTGGTAACTGGGTAGGGCTTCAGTAACAGGCACCATCCATTAGACTAAACTCCTCTTCGGTCACCAGCCCACCCGTACAGACATCCACCTCTGAGGAACCAAAAAACTACTCCTTCTTTACACACAAGTTGCTTTGGTTGAACTTAAGGCCTGTGTGAAACAGATGTGCAGGCTCTTGTTTCCCTTTGAGTAGCTTATGGCAAGTTAGCTCCAACCTGCTCCTGACTGACATAAACCTAATTGATACAAGCATGGTTTAAATAGATTTTCAAGTGTTCACTTAATGTTTCTTATCCTGGCTTAAGTAAAACAATCTTCAGTCATGCGTTAGTTACCCTGGTGCAATTTTACATCTAGACAAACCCCCAGAGACTAAAAAAATAAAAGCACACAACGCAGAAAAAATGCCAAAGGAGAAAGAAAATGGACAAAAGAGTCAGTGCGGTAAATGACATGACCTTGTTCTCACCGACTGTTGTCTGAGGGAACAACAGAGGGAAGAGGTGAGTGGAGCCAATCTGCCAATCATCACAGACTGAGATTCCTACAATCAGTGGAAACCACATATGGAAGTAATGTTTTTTTCCATAACACTCCCGTAAATTTTCCTTCAGATTTAACAGGACATAGATAAATGATGGGTATGACATCTTGGCCTCTCTTGAACTTTTGTTATGGTAAACTGCCAGGTGCTGAAAGACTTCCCAGACCTGCCCTGTCCTACCCTGTCTCATCCCACCCCACTCCATAGCCCTGTCCCTGACAAGTGAATGTTCTTTCCCCATTCTCTACTGAGTGACCTTCTAAATCCCTTCTATCCAATTCATAGACTCCAAGGTCAGAAGGGACCATGGTGATCATTTAGTCTGATCTCCTGCATAGCACAGGCCATAGGACTGCCCCAAAATAATTCCAAGAGGTGGTCTGTTAGAAAAACATCCCATCTTGATTTTTTTTTTTTAAATTGTTAGTGATGGAGAATCCACCATGACCCTTGGTAAATTGTTCCAACTGTTAATTACTCTCACCATTATAAATGTTCATTTTATTTCTTGTCTGAATTTGTCTAGCTTCCACTCAAGCATGGATAATAAATAATAGCAACTAATAAATAACTACTTCTTTGCAGTCACTCAAGGCTCTATAACCATTCTGTCACCTTGTCTGAGAACAAGTAGAATCAGCAACTGTAATTACAACAATAATTGTTTCAGGCTGAAAATCAGAAATTAAGAAAAAAAGAACTGGGAATTACAATAGCACCAACAATAAAACCAAAAAGACATTTACATTCATAACATAAATGAGTTGTGGACCAGAAGTCTTTTTATTCTTGACATGCAGCAAATTCTTCACTTTCCTTATGGTAGTTTTAAGATGTGAGAAGTAAGACGATAGGACAGAGGGATGTGACTTTGTGATGGTACAAAATACAAAATTAAGTGTCTACATACAGGCACATCATTATTTGTAAATGTATTTTCTCATAGATAATATATGCAATAAACGTCCAAAGGAGTTAATTTACAGTATTGAATGCCATTTTTTGCTCATCTTCTTTCCCTGCTCATTCTTTGTCTCTGTCTCTTTTAAACTCCAAAAGTCAGATTCTTGTTGGATATGAACTGGTGTAAATTAAAAGTAAATCCCTTTATTTCATTTGAGTTATTCCAGATTTACAGTAGCTCAGTCTGGCTCCAACTCTCTTGAACGTATTTTCTCTAGACTAATTTTCCTGTCATGTTTAAATACTTTATAAAATGATCGGCTTATTTTAAAATCTTGGATTGTGCAATCTTTGCTGCCCGCTATCTTTAAGAGATTTTTTTGTTTCTCTTTTCTTTTCAGTTTTGATCCCTCATCACTCTCTGCTTTCTACTCTTCCATTTACTATTGTCTTTTTTCATAATACTTAGTATTACTTTATACAGTTTTTTTTCCTATTGATTCTAATTTTAACTCTGCTGCCTTTGGTTAAATCTCCTTCTCCAGATCTACCGTATTTCTTTTACCCCTCCCTGTCAGTCTCAGCCTCCTTACCCTGCACATAAATCTCTCCCTCATTCTCCTATTTCTCACTCTTTTACTTCACTTTCTCCATCCTTCTAGTGCTTCTTTTTTCTCCTTTTTCAATCCCTGCATAGAGCATGAGGGCTCATAGTGAAATAAAGATACTCTTCTTCCTTCTATCTCCTGAGAAGTCTTGCTCTTTGCCTGCCTGGAATATCTAGATTTGTTACGCTTTTCTTTGTTGTTCTTCTTGACACTGTCTGATTGCGAACAACCTATGGGTATACAGGAGAAAATGATGTTTTCTATCTGTGCTTCTGAATTAAGGTGAATGGCTGATTTCTGAAATATATAGAGAAACATGGGCATCGCTGGCACTGGACACATGGGGCATGGGCTCTGAATATGCTCGCCAGTGCCCTGAGCCACAAGCCCCAGCACAGGCAGGCGCAGAAAGCCTGCCTGCCCTGAGCTCTGGCACCTGGGAGGAGCTCAGCTGGGCCTAGCAAGTGCCTGCCCTTTCAAATCTCCCACCCTGCAGCATGTAGCTGTTGCATGTGGCCCAGGGCAGGAGAGAGGAGGGAAATATAAATCCCTGATCTGCAGCCTGTTAGGCGACAGTGACGAGGCCAGCTCAGTGCTGGTAAGCTCTTCTGTGTCTGGGGCCACTGGGCCAGGGGAGGGAAAAGGGAGCTGGAATGGGGGAGGGGGCGGACCCTGGGCCTGTGAGGCCCAGGCTGGGCCCCACCCCCCTGGCAGCAGTTTGGGGCCCAGCAGGTGAGCGGCCTGGGGCGGGGGGATCCCCAGTGGCAATTTGGAGCCTGGCAGGGCAATAGTGGGCCTGGGGGGTGACGGTTTCAGGCTGGGGGGTGGCAATTTCAGGCAGGCAGGGCAGTGAGGGGGTGGTTCCGGGCTAGGCGGGGTGATGGGGGTGGTACCAGGTGAAGGGGGGGAAGGGTTTGGGCCTGGGGCCTGCGCCCCAGATCTTTTTCAGAGGCAGCAATGCCCCTGGGCAGAGGGGAGCCACACTGTGGCCCACAGGAAAGGGAAAAAATGAGCTGCATGGGCTGGGGAAGTTGCAGTGCAGGGAAGGTGACTGCAACTCTTATGCTGGCAGCCAGAAGGCAACATTTTCTTTACACCCCTAGAACTTTGTGCTGCTACTCCTAGATTACGTACACTAACGTAAATGAGATCAGAATCAGACCCACTGGTCCCACACATCATTTAATTCGCTGTGTTGCTGCTGTGTAATATTCAATACTTATTTTTCTTGTTAATCATGTAGTTTATTTCTGCGAAGGGTATGCCGTAAAATATGCAGGATAAGGGTTGTTGCTAAATTCATCTTGGTATGGCTGAGACCATTCCTCGTGAGTTGGTGGAAGCTGTTGGTACTCTGGACTTTGACATTTCATTCACTTACAAGGCCATTCTTAAGCACTGGTTCTCAGCCTTTTGCGGGTCGTGACACACTTGGTGGCTATTTCGACCCTACAGGACACACCAGCCCACCCTCCAGGCCAAATCCAGCCATCTCCCCAGCTCTCCGACACACTTCCCACTGTGTGGCGACACAGTAATGTGTCCCAATACAGTAGTTGAGAACTGCTATTTTAAAGCAGTGTTTCCCAACTTTTAAAACCCAAGCCCCTCTTCAGGAAAACCAAAGCCAATCTTACTTCCCTCCAATCCCATCATATATTGGTGAAGGTTTACACAACTTAATTTCTGCACCTTTCACTTCCTCCTCCCCTTCTTTCTCTCCATCTTGGGAAACATTGTGACTGAAGTTGTGTTCCTCCTCCACGATCCACTTCAGGAGTGCCCAGTAAGGTCTCCTGCTGTCACCTCTCACTGGGCAGTTATCCTTCTCCGAGCTTATTCTGATTAGGGAGTTTTAAGGTTGCATAGTCCCTCTACCTTATACTATGATAACCCAAGCAAACCACCATGCCTATACTTTGCTTTCTCTCTGCAGCCTATGATTAGTGTATTGCCAGCAATTACAAGTAACTATATAGCTTTTTCTAATCAAGATCATTTATTCTTAAGGTGTAAGCATTATAGTTTAACATAATAAAACATTAAACAGATTTCAACACACACATGTACATACCAGGAACTGTCCATCAGAGAGCTGGCCAAACCTTTTCCAACTTTTCTGTAGGGGTTGGAGCCCTCCATGGAGAGAGAGAGAGTCATTTCTGTTTGCTGGATAAGAAAGAAGGCCCTGAATCAATTTAAACCCACCTTTTTTATATCGAAAGTCTTTTTTTTTTTTTTCTGCTGGTTTTGGGAAAACCCAGTCTGAACCAGTATATGTAAGCATTTCCAAGAGGTGGTATGTGAATGATTCACCTTAATTAGCCCCACTGTTTTTGGTTACTGGAGGAGATGTGGTAAATCTCACCCTTTGGAGTTGCATACAAGTCCTAACCCACAGTGATATGTAAACCATTCATAACTTTAATACAATATGGCCCTCAAAGATCTTGTATGAGGTTGCAATATCTGTCCCAGATCTTCAGAATATAACTTTCTGTCCTTATATGTTTTATCAAAGAAGTATTTAACAATGTAGTCAAATTCCAAAGGGGTAGCCGTGTTAGTCTATTGTAGAAAGACAACAGAGTCCTGTGGCACTTTTAAAGACTAACAGATTTATTTATCGCATGAGCTTTCGTGGGAGAAAATCCCACTTCGTCAGACGCTTTGAAGATAGGAAAGTTACAGAGCGGTAGGAAATTAAATGCAGGGGAGTGTATGACATAGCATCAGGTCAGGCTGTAACAGCAAATCAAAATAGGTGTTAGGATTCAAAACACTGGGGAACAGCATATAGAGGAGGGGGAGGTCAATGGACACAAATCTGACATCAGAAATTGCAACACTGCAAAACCTGTAGGGGAACACTTCAATCTCCCTGCTCACTACCTTGACGACTTGTTAATAGCTGTGTTGAAACAGATGAATAACAAATCACAGCTTCAAAGAGAGTCTGCAGAACTCGAACTTATATGCAAATTTGACTCAGTTGTCTTGGGGTTAAACAGGGACTATGGATTTTTCTTGCATTACAACAAGTGATTTGACCTCCCCCTCCTCTATGTGCTGTTCCCCAGTGTTTTGAATCCTAACACCTATTTTGATTTGCTGTTACAGCCTGACCTGATGCTATGTCATACACTCCCCTGCATTTAATTTCCTCCCACTCTGTAACTTTCCTATCTTCAAAGCGTCTGACGAAGTGGGATTTTCTCCCACGAAAGCTCATGCGATAAATAAATCTGTTAGTCTTTAAAAGTGCCACAGGACTCTGTTGTCTTTTAACAATGTAGACATTTAAAGTATCAACATTGACATCAGAATTAGCACCTTTTGAAATTAATGAGGCAGTTTAAACCTCAGAGTTATTGTTTCAGGTTCTCTATAAAGTCAGGAAGGCACCTCTACATTGACAAAAAAAGATGAGATTAGAACAATTGAGTGTCCATGCCCCACCACACTAGTTGGCCACCTCCCACAGTAGCTTACCCCATAGTGTGGGAAACACTCTTCTAACAAAAACTTCTGCTACAGCATATGCATGTGTGTGATGAAGTTAAGAGGTTAATTTATTGAATTTGTGTAACTATATTTCTGTTTCAATATTTTGTATGTTGCAAAAGGTTTGAGTAATTTATATTTTACACATCTTTCAGACAAGTGAAGTTTTGAACACATCTCCAGACGAGGAAGATAATGTTCGCAGCTCTTAAATATCATGCAGTAGACTATGTATATGAGGTCAGTTTACTATTGCTCTTCTCTTGCTCTATAGGAAATGTGATAGGAATAATGGCACACACCATTCAATATACATTTTAAAAATCGTATCAGGCAGCTAATTATATAAGAATTCAGAACAAGCTCTTTTTACTGCCCTGTTGATCTACACAAAATCTAATTTCTCCCTTTGGTATACTATGGTGAAGCAATTGCTGGTATTTTACTATCAATTCCAAGTATAATCCTGCCAAAACTGAAGAGCATTCACATTTTGATGGTCTGCTGCACTTATATTTGTTTTAAAGCTAGTTTCCTGTTTATAGCTCATTTTGGAGAGCATCCTATGTCTCTAAAGCATAAAACTCTTAATTACTTTTTTCCGAGAAGGAATCCAGTTTTCTTTCTACTTTAATACGCAGTTTAATAGCATTTCCACATATTATTCTCCCTTGATACTTTAATAACAGGAAAGGTGTTTATTACTTAATATTTTCAATAAAATCCAGGGCCATGGAATGTATACATTTGTTGACAAAAGTCTATCTGCAAGGAGCATTTTAGTTTTGTAAATGTTTATCATAGAAACATTATGAATTCATTTCCCTTCTTCTCTTCAGTTGTGCAATGTTATTGTGAATGTGTCAGTTGCTCATTGGTGAAGCACATTGTCCCACTGAAAACTAGTGTTCTCTCTTTAGACTTTCTAAACGCTTTGGGCCAAATCACAAACCTGCCAATGGATTGAGTGCTGTGTCTAGAGAGGGGGCAGTTCTAGTCTGTGAGCAGTAGAGAGAGGCCCCAAGACATAATGTCTCTAAGGGCAGGTCTACACTGTCTGCCTTTTTTGGCAGCAGTCGAATGGAGATATGCAAGTTACTTAAAATAATTTTGCATATCTGCGTTCAACTTCCCTATTCTCAGCACATCCACTGCACTGAGTTGAAGGGGGGGGGCGCCTTTCGTCGATTCAGCACTACCCCAGTTGCCAGGGTGGTGTTCAGGGATCGGCTTCCTGATTCACTGAGCAGGACTGCACAGACCCGAGCAGTTGATCACAACACAAACTGACACTGGGTGAATTTGCCGCCGTCAGTGAAGACTAGTCCTCAGAATTCAGAGGGAATACACTGTGCAGCAGCTCTTGCTACTCCTTTCCAAAGATGTGGCTCGAGTTCCATTCAGTAAGTCCTGCTAGTGCTTAAAGGTACACAAAGAGCCACAGCCCATGAATGCTTTGCGCACATTCCTCTCCCCACAGGGTGAAAAGGATTCCTTAGCACTTCCATGCAGCAGGATACCTTCCTCGTAGTTTCTTGAGTACTAGCATCTAATACTTGCATTGCCAATCCAGAGCTCCAACTGCTCAGAATGTGATTAGGTTGCTGGCCTGAAATAGAGCATATATTGTTTCTCCTTGGGGCAGCAATCCCGTGTGTCTACTGTGCATTTCTCTCCCCTTTGCTCTATGCCAGGGGTCAGCAACCCCAGCACACGTGCCAAAGGTGACACGCACACCTATTCTGAGTGGCACACAGGGCTCCCAGCCCTGCAACACCATTCAGTGCTGGGGTGGCTCCCTCCACTGACCCCATGGAGCCTCGGGCCACAGGAACTGCCGTGTGTGCAGCAGGTCTTTCCCCGGCTGGCAGCACTGTACCTGGGGGTGGGCAAGTGGAGTGACCACCTCGGACTCTGGGGTTCAGCAGGCCCTGCACTGTCCCCCTGCTGTCTCCAGCGGCAAGCTGGCCCAGGGGAGGGGCAGGAATGCAAAGCCCAGCCTCTGGACCAGCCCACCCTGCTCCCAGGGCCAGATTAGAGGGGCTCTGGTGGCCTGAGATGCCCAGTTTTGGGGTGCCATGGGTGCCCCTGCCTTGCCACCAGGTGGGCCAGAGTGGTGGGGGCCAGCCATGATCCCCGCTGCTGGAGGGGGCCCTTGAGGGCCAGGGCAGGGCCAGAGGCCACCCTCCACTACTCTGCAGCCTTCCTGCCCACCCCACCCCTCAGCCAGCTGGTCCATCCCAGTGGGCGGGGCAGGCTGGTGTGTGACCACGGCGCTGTTCTCCAGGGTAGGATTACCATATGTCCAGTTTTGGGCAGACATGTCTTCTTTTTTGGACATAAGCTCCCTGTCCAGCTGGGTTTTTTGGTGTCCTGGGAAAGGGGAGGGAGGCTGGGAAAAGAACAGCTCTTCTCCCCTGCCTCCCTCCCCTCTCCCCGGCCACATGGCTCTTCTCCGTAGTCTCCCTCCTCTCTCTTTGGTCTCATGGCTCTTCTCCCTAGTCCCCGTCCTCCCTCCTCTCTCTGGCTACATGGCTCCTGTGACTGGGGAGAAGGGAGGGAAGAGGGAGGCTAGGGAGATGAGCCACATGGGGAGAGGGGAAGCAGGAGGATCCTTCAGGGAAGAGGAGGAGCAAGGGGCAGCCAGGCCCATATTTCTGGTGCTGGTGGCCCCCCATTTCTACACAGGGTCTGATGCTCCTGTCTCCACACCTGTCTCTGATTGGTCCCTCCCCAGCATCCCACCCGGCCCAGCTTTGCATGCCAGGAAAGCAGAGCTGGAGGCGCCTCTTGGCCAGACTGCCTGGCCTGTCAGAGGGCCTCAGAGCCCTGCCAGGAGGGGTGAGAGAGCCATGCCCCAGCTCCCTGCCCTGGGGAAGGGGAGAGACATCTCTGCATCCGAGGCCTGTTCCTGCTGCCCTGACACCATGACAGAGAGTGTGACACTTCCCCCACACCCCCTCCAGCATCCCCACCCTCTCCCTCCAGGCAGTGTCCTCTTTTTGAGAACATGAAATATGGTAATCCTGCCCCACCTCCAGCCTCAGGCCCTGGAGAGCAGCAGCCACATGCCACCTCACCCCATCCCGCCCGTTGGGGTGGACTAGCTGGCCGAGGGGTGAGGCAAGCCGGAACACAGCGGAGTAGCAGAGGGAAGTCTCTGGTCCTGCCCCATCCCTCTCCCCCGGCTCCGAATGGCCCCCTCCAGTGCAAGGGGCAGCAGCCACCCACTGCCACTCTGGCTCGCCTGGTGGCAAGGTGGGAGCACCTGTGGCACCCCAAAACTTGGCCTCTCTAATTCAGCCCCAGTGGGGGATCAGAGGCCCCCATAGACTGATTGGCCATGGGCCCCAACCTCCGCAGGGATGGCCCTGCCAGCTGGCCCTGCCCCCAGCACTTGCTGGCCCCACCCCTGGCACCTGCTGAGTGACAAGGCTGACAAGGTAGCTAGCAAAGATTGCTGACCCGTACCCTATGCTATCCTGGTGTGTGCTGTCTGCACTGCTTTCCTCCCTATCTCAGGCAAAAAAGAACTGGATTTAGTTCTGTAGTTTCATTCCCAAAGTAGCTTTTCTCTTGTGTTTTTCTCAGATATTGCAGTCTTTCACAAGCAGCACACTAGTAGCAACAGAAGGTCAAAGTGTCTAGGACTATTATAGGAATGTTTGCATGCCAGAGCTGAGTATCAGCTTGGGTCACCTAGTACCACTTCTGGTCTGACAATACAGTGATGTGCTGGTCCCATACTGAAGTTCTATTCCTTGTTTCATTGCTCTCGTTGTTTCCATCATCCTGTAAAAGTCTGATGAACATCAATTTAGACTGAGCATCCAGGACTGTGACATTCCCCTCTCCGAGTCTGGTCTGGTGTGCCTCTGTACCTCCCCCATCGCCAACTCCTGGACCCCAACTTACCCCATTTGGCTGGGTGGGCCCCCATTCTTGGGTCAGCCCCCCGCCCCCAGCCTCCTGTGTGTGATCGGTCCCAGGCAGAGGAAGTGCACTCCCCAGCCACTCAGAAAATGGTCCCTCAGTGAACAACCCCAGATGCCATGCTAGGAACTTCCATCCTGCCGGGATCAGGACCCTTCCCAGATCATTGCAGGCTCATATTCTCCAGTCCATCAGTTTAACAAAGAAACTGATATGCAATCAGCCCTTGCTCCAGGTTAGGCCTATTTCCATTCTCTCTCTAAAATCCACACAACTTTAGATCAAACAAATACTAGTTTATTGATTAGAACATGATTTGAGGTCAGTATATAGCAAATCAATGCAGAATCAATTAATCAAACAGTCAAGGAGTTACCACAACCAAATAAAAGATAAGACGCATTCTAAGCTAACGTTTACAGTAGTAGTCCATTTCTATCTTATCCCCATGGCTGGCTGCTGGTGGTTTTGCAGCTTGGCTCTTCTAGCCATGTGGATAGGTTCCATTTTTTTGTAGTTGTTTCAAGATAGAGTTCCTCTGGCAAAAAGCCCCAAACAGTTTGAACATGTCTACACTGGAGCGAGATTTAAAGTCAACGTTGAGCCACTGAATTAATAAAATCGCAGGAGCATGGTCACACCACACTCCTTGCACCAGGTTCTAGCTATCCCACAGTGCAACAAAGCGCTGTGGCTTGTGGGAAGTCAGCTGTACTCCCATGATGCAATGTGCCATCTCCCCCTCCCTTCTTCTTGCAAACAAACAAGCAGGAAAAGCTTGGACAGCATTACCCGCTCAGGTGAAGCTCTCCATGCTGCCCAAGCAGGAGATGGAACTCAAACCTTCCCAAGGCTGCAGGCCAGGAAGGAGTTATTTGTTGATGACATGGCCAAGGTGAAGCAGACCAGGAGCAAGAGAGTTGCAAGAACGGGGAATTCTGGGATAGATCCCGGAGGCCAGTAATATCACATTAAACTGCTCTCTGTCTACACTGATGTTAATTCGAATGATCGAAGTCAACCAAAATGCTACACCTCCTGCAGGGGTGGAGTTACAACGCCAACCTACAGTGTCACTTAGTTTACCTTTATAGCCGCATCAGCGTAGACACATGCTGTAGCTGGTTGACGTTAGTGGCGTTACGTTGACCTGTGCTCTCAGCATAGACCAGGCCTTCAAAGTGTGTGTGCTTCTTTTTCCAAACCCCCTTCCTTCCTGGGGTCAGGTGATTCTTTGTATCATGATCTTTCCCTCCTCAGCCATAGAGCTTAATTTGCATTGTCTTTGTCATGCACCTCTTCAGTGTCCGTGTTGAGACACAGCTCTGTTTCTCTCTCCCCCTCTCCCCGGCATGTGAAATGCATGGGAACATACATGGGAACATGGGTACACATGTATGATGCTGCAGGAAATGTGACACCATAACAATAATGCAGAGTTATGTCATGAGCATTCACAAAGGAGCCGTGCATGGCATATTTTGCAGTAACCCATGCTATCACATTGCAAAAGTGAACAGGAGAGTTACACAGATCATACTCTAGGGCTATGTCTACACTAGAAAATGTTAGGTCGACTTTGTTAACTCGACTTAATAAGGCCAGCTTTAAGTCGACTTAAAGTCAACCTTATTAGAGGCGACTTAACAAAGTGGACTAAATGGACAAAGTTAAGTCGACTTAGTCCACTTTGTTAAGTCGACCTAACCGCCCTTCAGTTGACTTAATAAAGTCAACTTAAGGATTACTCCCCATCTGCACTGTCCTTAAGTCAACTTAAGGAGTCGACTTAAGGCTTAAGTCAACCTAATGCATGGTTCTTATTAGGTTGACGTAAGCTTTCATTAAGTCGACTTAAGGAATTTCTTAATGAAATGAAAAGTCAGGGGTAGACATGGAGTAATTTAATGAAAGTCAGGTGTAGACATGGACTAATTTAAGTCGACTTAAGGATCCTTAAGTCGACCTAATTTGCTAATGTAGACATACCCTAGGAGTATGGGAGGCTGCATCCCATGACATGGATCTCTTGATCAAACGCTATGGCCAAAAGCAATATTGCTGAGCTTTTTCTGATTCCTCTACCCTCTAGTGGTTCAATTTCAGTGGGGTTCTACTCTTAATTTACTTGTTCCTTTCACTCCCTGCTATTCTCAAATTGCCTAGTTTCACTGAGTTACAGGAGAAGGCTGTGTGTTCAGAACACTAAACATTTATATATTAGCTCAATTCCCACTGCAAGTATTGTAGCTCAATTCCCAATGTAAGCGTTGTAAGTGATTGCATACTAGTCTCTCCAGACTTTCAATTCCCTTTTAGGCTGTAAATAGACAATAGATAATGAAGAGCACTGAGACTGTAAACTCCACATAGTGTTTTTCAATAAAAAGTGAGCGTTCCTGAGAAGTTATAGTTAGGTTATTAATAGTTAACAGTACATGTGCAATTAAGTACTTCCTCATTAAATAGAACGTACATATACATTATTACAAGCACTCTTGCAATAAGGGTTATATATGTTAAAGAAGTTACTAAAATGAAGTAATTCATCTTAAATAATACTCAACAGTAACATTTCATTAATAAGATTTATAACATAAACACTTTTCTTAAGTTTTCTATCAATATAATCCCAATATGTATTTGTTCTAGTTTCCAAACTTCCTTGATTGAAAACGAATTTAATTCTATTTTGCTATTAAACTAACATAATTCTCAATAAAATTGCACCACCCATGTGTAGCCCCTCCTGCCTACTGGCCCAGCATGAGGGTGTTCAAGATAGGGGAAGTCTGCCCTGGTGGCCTTTTACACAGGTTAGGGAAACTAGGCCTGATGCTCCTCTGTGTGCTCTGCGTTGTGTTTGTGTGTGTTTACTCAGACCAGACCCACTCAGCCCAATTCCCAAGGAACACGGTTTTATTCTGCAAGAGACATAACAGCAGCATTACACTCCATTGGCCTCCTCCCTGCTTGTCTGCCACACATGCTTAACTTTATTTGATGATCTCTGCCGGTTTATTACCAATATTTATTTTTTAAAGTAATTTCTACTTAATCACCAGCTGGTAATTTACCTAAGCATGTGATCTTTGTAGAGCTTTTTGTGAATTGTATCATAAAGTGACACATATGATCAGAAAGAAAAAAAAAAGCTTGTATTGTCATATTATACCTGATTCTTTGATTTCTTCCATGAACTTCATTAAACCTATTTCCTTTTACAGTGAATCTAGTGGTTTTAACAGTAGGCTTAGTTATGAATTACTTAGGTCAACTATGGAGCTAGTGGTGTTAATAATTAGCATGCAGCAGACCCAGGTTCAATTTCCAATTCCTGTCTTCTCCACTCAGGACTGACAGAAAATAAGAGAACTTTGACTGACCCAGACAAAAGGGTGCATAACTTACCAGTATCGTATTCACCCAGTTTCTACCAATGCCTTTTAAATCATTTTGTTTGTATATATGAGAATATTTTTTGCTTCCTAATTGAAAGGAACTGGCAGCTGGCGTACAAAGAGGCATATATTCCACTGCCTGAGCTGACACACATTGCAAGGGTTGAGCCAGTAATGCCGTCTTTTCAAGTGAGAGTCCATTTTTGTGCCTTTTTTTGTCCTTTTTCCTTCCTCAGCACCACAGAACTGATCTCTTTCTGAAGGACTGTTGGGGGGAAGCTACCAGCTTTATTTCTCTGCAGCATCCCCAGATAATAGGCCATCTCAGATTTGTCAGCCATGAGTCCTGGCTTTACAAATCATCAGCCTTGGTACTATGACAAAGTGCTGAGAGCATACATGGAAGTTGGGGGACATTTTTGGGAGCGTAGAGAGACATTTCTAATGGGACAAGGAGCACAGTTCTAGAAACAAATAGAACTCTAGATTCCTCAGTGATATTCTCTTTTCCGTATGACTCTCTTACTTCAAGAAGTCCAAGCATCTCCAGTGTTCCTCAGCCTCCCAAATTATCAGTGATTCCCCTGCTCATCACTCTAAGCTCCTGTTACAGTACAGAATCCCCTTCTTCCCCATTCTACCCATCCCCACCTGCACCCCACTCCCAGATCTGCCTTCCCCATCCCCTTAAGTTTATGCCTTCCTTTGTGGACTTCGTTGGCACAGTGGTTGTGAGGATACTTCACTGAATCTGGTGCTAAATTAAGAATGACTGAAGATACCATGCTGACCATTAAGTATTAAAATATTTTCCAAGGAATTAAGTAGTATTAGTAGCATTTCTACAAAAGATTTTAAATTGTCTGTATAAATACAATTTATCTAAATGCTTATTATTTTACTTTGTTATTTTGGAGGAAAGTAATAGGATTTCTGGAGGGAATTGTTGTGACCTCGTTCTGGCATACATGAACTAGCAGTTGTGAAAAAAATGAGGCTTAAGTCGACTTAAAATACTCCGTGTCTACACTGGGCTTTCCTTAAATCAACTTATGCTGCTCCTTAAGTCAAATTAAGGAAAAATTAGATCGAATTAATAACACCTCATTTTAATTCAAACTAGTGCTTAAGTCGACTTTATTAAGTCGACTTAAGCCAGTGGAGATGGGGATTAGTGCCTCGGTGGAGCTTATTAAGTCGATTTAAAACGTTAAGTCGACTTAATAAGGTCGAAAAGGGGCCACGTCTACACTTGAAAAGTTAAGTCGACTTTTGTTAAGTTGACTTAATAAGGTCCACTTTAAGTCGACCTAAAATCAACCTTATTAAGTCGACTTCATAAAGTCGACCTAACTTTTCAAGTGTAGACATAGCCGGTAATAGCAGCTCACTCCTTGAATAGCCCATTAAAATCCAGAGTACTATTTGAGCAGGAAGATACTATTCAGCAGGAGAAAGGATGGAACAGCCTGATAATTATATATTACTATTTTTCATGTGCAGAATGTGGCAAGACAGAAGTTTTCTATTGATCGGTTATCATTTCGTCTTCCTCCCTGTTTACATCAAGATGCGAATTATCACCATAGTGGAGTCTTTGCTCATGATACATATAGGAGGCCATGGACAAGAGGTATGTTATATTTGTTTTTAAAGATATATTCATAAAGATCAGGCACAAGTTGGACAGTCTCATTTCTGGAAAGGAAAGCAATGATAGAAGATAAAATAAAACAGAGCTTTGTGGTGGGATTTGAAGGGTGATACAAAGGTTTGTTACACAGAAAGGAGAATATTTCAAGCACAGAGATAAGTAATATGGAACTGTTTATGACTTCATGTTTTTACTGAACTACTTTTTATCTGTTTCTCTGTTCTAGTTTCAGTTGTTTCCACACATAAAATGATGAATATTTCAGTCCTGGATCAATGGAAGCAAAGTTTATATGTGGAGGATTTCCTGGAGAAGTCTGTACCTTTATTTACAATCAAAATTAATTTTTTTGATGTTCATTTGAATAATGCCTGAATCAAACTATTAATCAGAATACGAATATGGAAAGGCTTCTGTTAGTACTGTAGTACAGAATACATGTGGTTTAATTAACAAACATGCAATTTACTTTCATTTACCTGAGATTTTTGGTAAATGTTGCACTACATTTACATGGAACATTTTCTGTTTCCTATTTAATTTTGAAAAAAAGTGGAATAATGAGCTATGAAGTCTACCTTCTACCATTCAGCTAAGCCCTTAAAATCTGTTGTTGACCATAAAGGGGAAGAATCAGGGCTTTTTTTTCTTTTAAGGCAATTACAGCTCAGAAAATTGAAATGAGTCTGTTCAGAAAAAGAGTTTTTGTAAATCTTTTAAAAGAGGTGATAGGGAGGTGGAAGAGCTCAGCTTGCATTTTAGTAATGTGCCAAAAATAGCCATAAAAATGTCTGGCATAGTAGTTAATACATAAAAAAAATGTTATTTTTGAAATAGAGAGTTCGTTTTTGGAATGTGGCCTTTGCAGTTTGCGTAGAGTTTGAAATGGAAAGTATGTTTAGTAACAAACAGATGAAATGATGCCTCATTCTGCTCTCAAAACATTGTAAATCTGAAATAACTCCATTGAAGCCAGTGGAATTACACCAATGTAAAATGATTTAAGTGAGTCCAGAATGAGCTTGAACAGTTAAAATCTGGCAATTATAAGCAATTGAAAATAGAATCTTATACCTTTTAAAATCCAGGGTCTATGTGACTGAATTGGGTACATCCCTGTTCCAAAAGTGTCTGAAACACATAGTACCCTACGTTTATTGAAAGACATAGGATCCCAAGTGCCTAAGTCACCTCTGAAAGTGGAACTTAGGCCTTACTCTGCTCAGGTTTGCAGCACCCAAGATCTTTAAAAATCCGCCTCTAGGGGCCTGGATCTCCCTTTGCCCCTCACTTGATAATATGTGCTGCTACCAGGCTGAACCATTCTACAGACCAATAAAGACAAACTGAAAAAAAAAATAGAAAAAGAAATTCTCAAAGCACATTTTATATAGAGACAGGTCAGTTTAGGTAACAGCAGTGAGTGTTTTATGAATCAGTTAGATGCCATCTCAGGGGAAATGTAACACTAAGAAGGGAGAAGCCTTCTTAAACTAAAGGGTCCTTATTGTTCACCAAAATATTATGCATGCTTGCTGTTTTTACTTCTGCATTAATTATTTATGCAGCCCTGATAAAAATGAAGAAACTGGTGCCTGTATTAGTCTTCAATTTTGACGTGTTTGACAGTTTCATTTCAAATTTTTAATAAATCTTGATTTGGCCAACATACAGATTGGAAATATTAAGGGGCATCATAATGGTGAGTTATTATTAAGAACAGAAAATCAACTTGTGATTTATGTGCTTTGTTGTGTTGTTTAATGCAAATAGGTGACCTAAATCATTTGATATTTTAAGCTAGCATCCTGTGCAGAGCAAAAGATTGTATGCAGCAGTAACACCCAAAATCCTCCATAAGAGGTATTAAGAAACTAAGTAGTCATGTACGGAAGGCAAAGTGCTGTTATAAGTGCTTAGTTTACATCTGGACTTGCTGCAGCTAAGGTTAAGATTGTGTCATGGGTATTTTAAATAAAAGACATGGACAGGTCACAGGCAATAAACTAAAATTCATGGAAGCAACAACCTGTCACTGATCTTTATTCAAAATACCCTGGAGAAGTGGGTAAAACAGAGTTACTAGGGCTTGCAGCTCCTCCAGCTCTACCACTACTCCAGCCCCAGAGGGGTAGACTCAATGGCTGCAGCTCTGGTTGGCCCGGGGCTGGCCACAGGTCAACTTTTCAATAGCCTTCGGAACAGCTGCTGGTCACTATCAGCTGTTCTGGTGACTGTTGTTCCACAGTCCCCGGGATGGCTGCTGATCAGCTGTTCAAGCAGCCATGGAACTGACAGCTGCTCCAGTCTTGCTCCAGAAAAAATAACAGAGGTCCTGGAAAGTCATTAAATCCATGACTTCTGTGACAGAATCATATCCTTATATGACTGTAAAAAACTTGCTTGAGCCCCAGCACCGCCTTCATTACAAATTAAGCACCGTCTGTCATGGATTAAATACTGGCTAAGAGACAGAAAACAAAGAGTAGGAATAATTGGTGAATTTTCAGCAGGGCACAGGCTAACAATGAGTATTTAAAGGCTAGATAAACACCTAGAATTGGTGTTATTTAGTCGGTTTAGATAGGTGTGACTAGTGAGGAGTAAATTTGCAGATAACTTCATATTATTTCAGTTGTCAAAACTAAAGAACATAGTGAGGAAATTCCACGAACCCCTGGAAAACTAGATCAGCATTTCTCAACTTTTAGTGTACCAGGGAACACCTAAATGTATTACAAACCTGGAGTCCTGTGGCAGTTTTAAAGACTAACAGATTTATTTATCACATGAGCTTTTGTGGGAGAAAATCCCACTCATCAGACGCTTTAAAGAGGGGGAATTTACAGAATGGGAGGAAATTAAATGCAGGGAAATGTATCACACAGGATCAGGTCAGGCTCTAACAGCAAATCAAAATAGATGTTAGGATTCAAACACTGGGGAGCAGCACATAGAGGCAGGTGAGTTCAAATCACCTGTTGTAATGAGAAAAAAATCCATAGTCCCTGTTTAACCCTTAGTTAACGGAGTTGAATTTACATATAAGCCCAAACAACTATTTTGATTTGCTGACCTGACCCCGTGCTACACACTTCCCTGCATCCAACCTCCTGCTATTCTGCAAGATCCCCACCCCCAAAGCAAAGTGGGATTTTCCCCCACGAAAGCCCACACGACAAACAAATTGGTTGGTCTCCAAAAGTGCCCCAGGCCTCCCTGTTTGTTTTGCTGACCCAGACTACACGGCTCCCCTTTGGAACTTAAAAAGAAGAGAGTCCTGTGGCACCTCAAAGACCAAAAAACTTCTTTGGGCATAAGCCCCTGTGGGCTTCAACCCACTTCCCCCCTGCATCTTTGTCCTGCATCTGACAAAGTGAGCCGGAGCCCACAAAAGCCCACGCCCAAAGAAACCTCCTAGTCTTTATGGTGCCACAGGACTTTTCTTTTTTTCCCTGTACACAAACCAACACAGCTTCCCCCCTGGAACTTGGCACTCTCTTTAGGTATCCCAGCCTTTGTTTCATCACCCAGACACTAGACTTTAGTATGAATGGTTATTTAAAACCAATTCATCAAACAAAGGTTTCCTCTGATCCCAAGAGACCTGCTACACTGCCAGGACAATATATAATTCAGCTTTTACCCAATAATCACATTGCTGTCAGTCCTTTAGTATCTAAAGGTTGATTCGTAGGGGAAAAAGAAAGATGAGAGAGTTAAAATTGTCAAGGAAAACAAATACATACACTTGATGCAAAGTTTTGGAACCCCTTTGGAACTTGCTAAATGTATTAATTACTCTACGCAGAACACCGGATGAAAACATTCTCAAAAAACCTAGTAACAGTGGCAGGCGATTTAAAATGCCCCAGACAAGCTTCCAGGTTTGCATCAACATCCGCCACTGTGTGCCTGGAAGGTTTGATGCAGCTGAGCCATTTTAAATAGCTCCTTCTCCCCTGGCCCACGCTCCCTGATGGGGAGAGCTTAGTGTAGGTCACAGAGTTTCTGAACTATGTCTGTGTGGCACTGGTGTTCCATGGAATTTTCCACACCAGTTGAGAAACACTGAGCTAGATAAATGGGCAGCACAATGTCAGATAATATTGACAAATGCAAGGTACATTGTGTAAGGCATATGGTAAGGAATAATTGAAATTAACTATAACTACTCAGAAAAGACACTTGGGCATCAAATGTGAACTACTCAGTGAAAATCCATGCTCAGTGTGCTGCAACAAGCAGCAAAACATGATTAATGAGAAATGAGATGACAGCTAATTCTCAAAATGTTCCGTTTTATATGAAAATCGATGGTAGACCTGCTTCTGGAATACTGTGATTGGTTCTAGCTAACGCTAACAGTAAAATAGTGTAGCCTAGGGACTTAAGCAACAATATTCTTGTTTTACTGGGCAGTTGTAATTGGTTTTATCATAGTCATCACAGTAAATTGTCAAAGTACACCATAAATGGCATGTTCCTATCCACTCTAACTGAGGGTGCAGTAACTGGTTATTTAGCAGCTTTACGTCTAAGTAGGACACTGCCTATTATTAAGGTTGGCCATAAGGTTTCCATTATAAGGCCCCACTTTCAGTTTCTTATCGTTTTGCCAAACTCTAGCCTTTGGAACTGAAATTTTCCCTGTTGGATGTCTACCTCAGGATTTTTTTTTTTTTTTTTTTTTTTTTTAAGTTTCAGTTGAAATGGTTCAGTCACTTCTATGGATAAGGTTAGGGAAAAATAAGCTCTTTTGCAATATTAAAAATATTCTGATGATGTTTCCTTTAAGAAGCTAGTCTAGTCCAGTGGTGTGTCATGCCCTTTGTGTCAGGGATGTGCCTTTTGTTGTTCCCAGGCGTATCTGATTAAATTTGGAAAAGTTCTACACATTTGAAAATCTGTTTACATGTGCTCATAAAGACTGCTTTTTATTTAGTAGCTAAAATCTCTTCAGAATCCATCCGCACTGAGCATGTTCCAGCCCTTCACAACTGCTGTGTGTGACTAACCACATGCACCATTCTCACAGAAGGACTGAGCATGCTACAGTCCAGTGCTGATGATAGACGCTCTCTGCAATTGCTGCCCTTAGCGTCTCTAGCCCAAAGTAGCTCTGGGCACCAGAATACAGAACCTTCTCTTTCATGTGCAAACAATGTGCAATAGGAAGATGCTTAACTCAAATGCAGAAGGGACAAGAGGTTGATTGGGAGGGGAGGGAAATGGGTAGATTGAAGGGGAGGAAGACGAGTTGGCTATACAGGGATACTGGGATTAGAAAATAGTGGTGGAGGAGAAGAGACAGATCTTATGAGGAGCTGGAGTGTGGCCATGAAAGGGGATTAACTGTGCAATGAAACTGGGATAAGGAGCCAGGAAGGGGATGGGAAAGATACTGATATTAGATAAGTGGACTAGGGACAGAGACTAGATCAAGACTGAGATCCATGAGAGGAGGGACATGACACATCAGACAAGAGGGGAGTGATGGGATTGGCTGTGTAAGGAACTGAGACTGGGAATTTGGTGGGGTAAACTGGGACTTAGGTGGAAAGTCTGAAAGAGGAAACTAGGACTGATTGGGCTAGGGGATTGAGACATGAAAGACAAGAACCCTATACACCCTGAGTGGGATGTGCCTCCACCCCTAATTCAGTCCTTGCACAGATTGTCAAGTCCCCTGGGCCATACCCACACCTCCTCAGGTACCTTCACCATTACATCAGGGTCTGGGCTATCCAAGCCCCCAGTGCGCTGTCCTTGGTCCTGCCCCTGCAGCCAAGCCAACAGCTTCTTCCCTGTCCGCAGGCCAGCAAATGACTGCCCAGAGTAGGGCTGCATCCCTTTTATATAGTGGGCTCCTGGGCCCCGATTGGCCCTGCAGCCACCTGCTCCCATTGGCTACCCTTCTCCACTGGGTTTTTAACTCCCTCAACACTGGAGCAGGGCAACTATCCCACTATAGTATTAGTGTAAAACCTATTCTTTAAAATCTCTAATTATGGGGGTTCCACAATCTTCCTTGGTAACCTCTTCCAGTATTTAACTCCCCTTATAGTTAGAAAGGGTTTCCTAATATCTAACCTAGATCTCCCTTGCTGCCAACTAAGGAAATTACCTTAAGTGAACAATTGATCACTGTCCTCTTCGTAACAGCCCTTAACATACTGAAAGAATTATCAGGTCCCCCTTCAGCCTTCTTTTTTTCAAAACTACACATTCCCCATTGTTTTAAGCTTTCATCAAAGGTCAGGTTTTCTAGTCTTACCCTTTTTGGTGTTCTCCTCTGAAATCTCACTAGTGTGTCCACACCTTTCTTAAAATATAGCACTCAGAACTAGATGCTCAGTCATCAAGTCTGAATTTAGCCTTCCTCTCTCTCTTTATCTATATGGTCACAGACCAGACATAATTAGATTGTGCCTAATTCATAATATAAGTGCACTGTATGATTGGCAATCTTTGTCAGACAATCATTTTTAATGTTAAAAGAGATATTGTTTTAACAAGATAAGTTATTGTATAATGGGGTTTAATATAGCGAGGAATCAAGATAGGTTGCAATAACTTTATATTAGATAGAGTGTTCCTGCAAAGAGCTAGATAAATATCAGAGCACATTGAAAACTTTCACTTTCTGGATTTTAGGAAACCAATTTCATACATGGAGTCCCATATTAATAATGAACTAATAGAAGTTGTTCCAAGTTCAAATCCCTACTCACAGACTGATATAGAAGAAGCCTATTTACTTATGAAGAATGACTACAAAGAAGAATTCACCCAAGTCATTTGTGTTAAGCCTGACTATGGCTCAGTACTTAAAGCACAAGATCAAGGTAACTAATCAAGTTGACTAATTTCCCTTAATTACATTGATTCATTCATAGCTTTTCATCTGTGGGTCACTGGTTTGAAATCAGATCAAGACTCTGATCCTCCAAACAAATATGCATTTGCTTATCCTTACACATGATTATTCCCATTCACTGAAGTTGAATTCCAGTATGTTTGCAGGATTGGAACCATTGTTTGCCATGGCTGAAAGACAATAACTGTTTGTTGGCCTGCATGAAAAGAGTTGGTAGTCACGTTCTCTGTTCAATGCCTAATGAACTAGTTTCTGCTTACTAGAAACCACTATAAAGTTCACATTAATTGGTAGCCTCAGTAGTCCAAGAACTGAATGGTCCACGGAGACCAAAGTACCTTACAATCTTAAGTGTGTACCTGCTTGCTGGGTGACTGGCTCTGCACTTCAGGCCAGCAGTACTGCAAAATAGCAATACTCCAAACTGGAGTGTAATGCATAATGGCCAGATGCCAAGAATTGATATCCATGGCAATTATATTTCAGGGCAGTGTCATCCACTAGTGAAAGTCCAAAGGCTGCCTTGCCTAGCAGTTATATATTGTGGTAGTGGCATCCACTGGTGATAGAGAGGGGAGTAGGGAAACACAGGCCAACCCTACTCAACCAACTTCCAACCCAGGGCCCTCTGAAGCAGTAGCTCTTGTACAGAATCAGTGGATTCCCTGAGTCACTTCCTACCCTTGTTCCAACCAATCCCTCCAAATGGACTTGGGATCTCTCCTATGTTCTCTTCTGAACCAACTTCTGAACCTCCTCCACTGGCAAATGGTGAGTTTCAACCTTCAGCAACTGCGGTCAAGAGGCTTCCAGAGACTTGGCTCTGAGGCTCAATCCCAGTGGCTTGGAGTTCTGGTGGCATCCCAGTGGGAGGCTGCTGCACATGGCTGCTCTCCTCCCTGGTCAGTCTAGACTGAGCTGCACTGCTTTCTTTTAAGTGCTCTTGCTACTGGGAGCATGCCCAGCAGAGGTGCGGGGGCGTGGCTTCCTGTGTCCCAAGAAGCTCCTTAACCCTTTCCTTGCTGGTGCAGAGTTCATTGATGGACCCTGTTGCACTGCACTTTGGGTAAACAGAAAAATTCTTTTATGGTCACAGTCCAGCAAAGTATTTAAACACGAGTAGCCCTTTTGAGATCAGTGAGACTACTCATGTGGTTAAAATTATTCATATAATAATGTACTTTGCTGATGAGGTACTCTGGGCACTGTATTATCAGCCTTAAAGTGACTATTTAAAAAACAAACAATTTAGGCCAACCATTCATTTAAAATATATTTTATAGAGCATTCTATTGTAGTATTAAAATATTTTAAACTGCATTCTAATATAATACAGTGTACACACATCTCTAACTAAGGAGTATGGTATATATCAAGAATATGATCACTCTAATAATACAGGGACCAATTTTGCAAGGCACTTTACAAACTAAAAAGTTCATTTTAGAGCAAGAGAAGGTTCTTACACGACTGCTTGGCTGTCCTAGTTTGCCACAAGTTCAACTTCTGCTTTGGTAGAAGACATTCATCTGAACCTTCAAAGTGGTCATCGATTGGGTCATTAATGACCACCTGTAGAAATGGTGACATTTTCCAACTGCCTAAGAGGCCCCAAAGGGTTACCATCATTTTTCATTTGCCATCTTCCATCAATGAGCAAAATAAGTAGCAGTTTTTCCACAATTATCTCATGTCTCTATTTTTCTCTAATCTCAATAGTAATCTCTTTTTCCTAGCCTGAGGCACCATCAGTTCCAAATTATCTTAACGTATAGAGCAGCATCTCCCACTTGCTTTGGGGAAAATATTAAGATATATTTAAAAACATATTGCATTCCTTTAATAAAAACAAAAAAAGGGGGGGGGCGGAATTCTTGATTCCATGGCCAAATTGGACTCAGACAACTAAGCTTTGACTGAGACTATGCAGGACGTTATTACTTGTAGCCAAAGTGAGTAACAACAACAATAAAAGAATCCTGAAATATGAGACCCTTAACCATCACAATATCTTGATAATGGTAATACCACGACCTTTTCAGTGGGACTAAGTTATCTAGAAAATCCCTTGAAAAATGCTCTTAAGGTCTGATTCAAATAAACCAACACACTTTCTCAGTCCAACTCTTTTATTAGGCATGAAAAAAAATTGGACCAAAAATATAGATGGGTTCTTGGTCCATCAATCCAATTCTTCAGCCATTTTGATGATCTGGAGTCAGCATGTGTTTTTCTGATATTGCAGAACCGAGGACAACACAGTTCCTCCTTCAGCAACTTAAGAATTGGGTAAAGTAAATGTGCCATTAAACATTTTTCTTTCTCCTGCTGAATGAGACTAAAACATTCTAAGCAAAGCGTTATACAAAACGGGCATTTGACAGAATGACTAAGCATTTTATCTTTTTTTCTTCTATCCTCTGTGCCAGTGAATGTATATTAAAAGTAAAGAAATATATTCAGACATAGGATTCACAATCCCAGTATGACACCCAAAGCATCATCCATGTATTTTATTCATGTATTGCCTGCAATGATAAGTGGCTTTGGTCCTTGATACATTTATGTAGCATAACCAAGACTCCATACAGAGTATATTCCATGGCTTATTTAAGAAATGTCTCCACAGATGAAAAATACCACATTTCCTTTCCCAGCTGTGTCAAATCATTCCCATAGCTTGCAGTTAAAGGAAAAACGTATCCATGTCTATCATTTAGCATATTATCATTTGCTGCAATGTTGTCCAAGTTAATGAGGTCTTGTTAGGTCAAATGAAGAATGAGAGCCTATAAACCTGCATTACTTGGATGACCTACTGTTCAAAATGTACGTAAGCAAATTTCTCTCCACATAGTCCTGTACATGAACTAATGGCAATTCTTAAATAGAAAAACATCCTTGATGTCATTTCCAGGTCTTGTCCATTGGGAAGCTTCCATTTAAAGTGTATTAAACTGAGAATTCTCCAATAATTTTAATTTCTAAAACTCCAGGGCCTGATTCTCTACTCCATTCCACCTGTTTTATACAACTCCCCATAAACCTATAGTGTTTCAGCAATGTAAAATTGGTGTAACTGTTTGGACAATAAGGTCCTCAATTTTTAATCCCTTTAATGTTCTGTTCAGGCAGATTCATCCCAGCATGTTCAGTTCAATTCTTGTCAGTATTGTGAACACAAAAATCCAAACAGAAATGCAGAATCCCTAAAACCTAGATTTGGACTAATTTATTTAATTCTCCCATAGTGCCTGCTCCATAGCAGTCAGCAATGTCACTCGAGCCCCGATCACAAAAGCCCCAGGAACATCTCCCCTTTCACAGTGTGAGCAACAGCTGGGAAATGGTGGCATATATAAAACTGCCAAAGAGGAATAAAGACCACAGAAATGATCAATAAAGCCTGTCTACCAGATGCATCTGGAGAAGCCTGTCTACCAGATGCATGGTGAGATAAAACTGAAGGCTGATGGGTCCTGTTGCATGTTATGGACAAAGTAATGGTAATACATAGGTCTTGTTAGGGCCTCTTCAAAGTACTGTGTTCCTTTTGGAATGTATGAAGGCGATACTTACTGTGCATTCTTCATCCTCCCTCCCCACCCCCCATGCCCTCCACATACTTTCTCTCTAAAGGAAGAGAAGGAACGAGCAGTTTATTCTTCTGTGTCCCTATTGGCCAGAAGAGTGGTTCACACAATACAGTTCCTCCCTTGATAAGGCTATCTTTTCTTAAGCTTTCCGATTAGTGGGGTCTCAATGTGTACAGTGCAATGTGCCTAGAAAACCCCAAATATTATGTGCAAGAGCTTCATAAGAAATCTGAAATTATGACTCACATTATACTTATTGCTGCAGATAGGAAAAATGGTTTTCATCACAGTTTTTTTGCATATGAATGTTATCCAAAACAGTTGCTGGAAGTTTCCCAACCAGTGTGTTGGGGGAAAAATATTATCTGATCACTTAAAAGGAGTTATGTCCCAGAGCCACATAGAGAACCCAAGTGGTTCTTGATACAGAGTGGTACAAGATATCAGATAATGCTTACTAGTAAGGATACCATTCCTATCAATAATGCAGGCATACTGTTATTAATAATTAAAAGTACACTAATCTTAATTCAGCTGATAAAATTAAAAACACTTTAAAAGGTACACATTAAAAAAAATCAGATATGTGCCTAATGTTAAGTTACGTATATCAGAAAACTTTGTCAAGGATATTTATGACGGTTCAAAGTCTAGTTTACTCATGTATATTTGTATATATTATACACCTTATAGGAGTATATGGAGAGGCTAGCTGCTTGTTCCCTAGTTTGACCAGTCACTTTACAGGTTTTACATTACCTATTTGTTACTTTAATACTTTAAATAACTTTAACAGCGCTAAATTTCCATAGATAACTGTCTCTGAAAGAGAAAAACGAGAGTATGAAATTTGGATAATAAAAATATTTAATTATATTTTACTGCAAATTATAAATAATAATTTACAACTATCCTTATACAAAAATGAATTGACAAACCAAAGAGATTAAATTATATTTTAATCTGAGAGAGAATTGTAAATTATTTTATATGTTGTTGAATCTCATGTTGAATTAGCAGGTCAACATTGATTAATGTATCCAAAACACCTAAGATGTTACTATGTCCTACAGCAAAATACATTGCTCAATAATTACTATTTGAGAAAGAAACTTTAAAAGAAGCAGATTTCATTATTAAAGAAAACTTTTCTGATTTATTGTAATAAACTACCTTCCTTGTACCCTTTCAAAATATTTGAAAGGCGTGCGTGCAAACTAATTCATCAATGACTGACTAGACAGACTGCTGATGTTGGAAATTGTTCAGTTTGCAATGTAACTCCAGCTTGCATTCTCTGAGGGTCTAGATCTGTATAGAAGAAGCTCCAAAAAGAGATAGTTGCTGCTAAGAAACAGTAATTAGGAATTAATATTATGGCTCCAATGACAATTATCGCAATCTTGGCATTAAAAGATGCATAGTGTCAAATTAACAAACACCTGAGATGGATTTCTACATGGGGTCTGAATTTGTAATTTAAACAGGGGAAGGTCAAGATGTATGCCTCAAGAGTGTGTTTTATTAATGCAGTATTGCTTCCTTACCTATTTGTGCATGTAAAATATTTATTATGGTTACCCTTCTGATTCTAACACTACACTTCATTTCACAGACCACTATAGGGTTTTAGTAATCATTTTTATTTTGACAAGTATACAAAATTAGAGCAATCCACAGAATATCTTAGGCTATGTCTACACTTGAAAAGTTAAGTCGACTTTGTTAAGTCAACTTTAAATTGACCCTGTTAAGTGGACTTAACAGCAGAGATAGCCGTTTCTACTGGCTTTAAGTCGACTTAATAAAGTTGATTTAGCGCTAATCCCCATCTACACTGGCCTTAAGTCGATTAAAGGAGTTGACTTAAGGCTTAAGTCGACCTAAAGAGGTGGTGTTATTCAGTCGACTTAAGCTTTCCTTAAGTTGACTTAAGGAAATCGTTAAGTCGACTTAATAAAAACCCAGTGTGGACACAGCTTTGTTTAGGTCGACTTAAGCATACTTAAGTTGACCTAACTTGCCAGTATAGACATACCCTCTGATAGTGGTAGCAAGGTGCATGTTTCGAAGACATTTGTTTAAAAAAGGAATTTTTCAGTGTGCCAATTATAAAGTTTAGCATAGCAAATTATTCAAATATTTTAAAATGTTTCTACATTGACTTGCAAATTATTGTTCTGTAAAAATGAAGAAATATAAACTAAAACATGGGAAGTACAATGACAATCATTAAAAGGTGTACAGTTCTGTTGGCGTAACAGGTGTGTAGATGCGCTGAAAGCCATATTTGGGTCCAGCATTCCATTTTAGCATCACAGAATTGTCATGATTCTCCTCTGTGTTGTCTACAGTTGCAGCACTTAATGAAGACACTACATATGCCAATGGGAGAGCTATGTTGACACTCCTATCAACATAGCACTATCTACACCTGGAGTTAGATTGATATAACTCTATCGCTCCAAAGTGTGGATTCTCTACACCCTGGAGTGATGTAGTTATACAAATAGAAGTTTGTAGTGTAGACCAGTACTCACTTAAATTATCTTTACATCTGTAGAACTTCACTGATTTCAGTGAACCTTTTTCCAATTTACCTCTGAGTGAGATTAGAATCAGGTCCTGTTCATTTAAAATGTTAATAGCCATACTGTTGTGTATATAATGCCTGTCCTCAGCAAGAGATCACGCTTGTACAGTAATCATAGAGCAAAGGGGGGAAAAGCCATGAGACTAAGTACAGACCTGGGATTTCAGCTTCTCAGACAACAACCTGCCTTGCCTGAAAGCGCTCCAGCTGCATTCAGGAGTTTTGTGTATACAGCTGGATTGCCTTGTTCTTAAAAGGGAGCAATGACTATAAATTGGGTGGCACCCTGCTCCCGCGGTATCAGGTTCAGTGAGAATTGAACTAGGATAAAGACCTCAATTCAACAAAGTATTTAAATATGTGCTGAAATCCATAGTTAATTAGCAAAGCACTTGAGCTCATGCTTATGTCCCAGTGAAGTCAATGGATTTACCACATGTTTTAGTATTTTGATGAGTAGGAATGGAAAGCTGAATCAGGACCAAAGTGTACATGATAATACTGCACGTATTTTACAGACTTATAATTCAACTACAATTAAGATTGCAGTTACACTTTACAATTATTCATGTCATTTTTAAAAGTTCCATGGGTACTGACTATGTTATCCTGTGTGCATGCATTATGATACCATTTTTATTTATACTGCAGCTCAAAGAATACAATATAATTTGGTTGCAATAATTCATTTATAATGGCAAATGTGTATTTTTTCCCATTCTCCTAGTACTCAAAGATGGATGTAATAAATGAAATGCCTCAATAAACCTTTCTCAAAATATTCATTTTTGGTAGAGAATAAAGCCTGAAAAATTCAGTTCCCTAGATAAAACTGATTAGTTATGAGCAACTAAAATAGGTTTTTTTAACAGACTTTGTGTCTTTAACTACAGGTTATTCCAGCTGTAAGACCCCATTTCAATAAAGCAGTATAATCGTGTGCTTATATTCATTCCTGGTCAGGAAAGCAGCTGCGCACGTGCTTAACTGTTAAAGGGTAAAATCAGGTTATTGAAGCTAACAAGCAAATATGCTAATTAAAATGATAAAAATGTATTAAAGTAATTAAATATTAAGACTAATTTGAAACTAAGCCATTTCTCATATCTTTAAAGTCCTTTAGAACCATTTAATGAAAACAGACCACTGAAGAATAATTATATCACTTGTCTATGTCATGATTACAAAGGCACCATTGCTCTACAGATTGAGGGCTCAGTTATGCCTTATTGGCGTAGCCTTTTTTAGGGTGCGTGGTGTTCTCTGGATCATTCCTTTAAATTCATATCCTATATGTATATTGAGCAAGGAAAAGAGTAATAGAAAATATTGCATTGATGCAGCACGGTCAAATTAATGTTTTTGGAGCCATATGAACTTTCTGAATGACTTTGGAGTGTTTAATTTCTCAGCCTTAATTTGCTTTAATGTTTAGGGAATTTTTGCATTTAATTTCTTTGTTTGCTAAATGAAAAAAAAAAATAGAGAGCCATTTGGTTGAGGATCTTGCAAGCTTTACAGCAGAGATTGTAAACTCCTTGACTGGGAGATACTGTAAACTTAGCAGCTTTCATAGCCATTTTTAACTGAGCCATTTTTCAATGAGACATCCTTTTCTGAGGTTCTACTTGTTGAATTGGTAAGTTTCTTTTTATGGAATTATTTGTTTTCTGTTGCTTACAAACTCTACATAGTTTTGGCAACTGATTATGGTATCTATAAGTGGGGAGTCCTTAAAAGGTCCTACAAAAAATAGAATTGTTAGGAAAGTTCTAATGTGAAAGTACAAAATTGACAGTGTTCAGAACTTTAAAGTTACTGAAAGTATCTTCCTTTTTATGTTCCATTGAGATCTAAAAGAGATGCTAAATTTGGAGTTAAGGGCTCCCCTTGTGGGCCATACTCCAATTGCTTTGTACCTCTCAGAAAGTGCAAAGCAGCCCTAAACCTTCAGATGTTTCTTTAGAAGTACAGTGTTATGCTGCAGGTTGGTTGGCTCTCAAATAGCTTGTCTTTGATCTGTGGGCAATCACAAACCTCATTCAAACTGCTGGGCATGCTGCCCACCTTCCTTCCACTCAGGGTATAATGAAACAAATTAAGTGTCCCTTTGTTTAGTAATAGATGAAACAACGGAAGCCAGTGCCCAAAGACTACGTTGAATGCAAAGATAGGGACTGTAGAATGATGTGTGTGTATCTTGCACTACAATAAAACACCTGCTCCTGGCCCAAGTCAGCTGACTCAGGCTCATGGACCTCTAAAATTGCAGCATAGGCACTCAGGCTATGTCTACACTAGAAAAAGTTAGGCTGACTTCGTTAAGTCGACTTAATAAGGTTGACTGTAAGTTGACTTAAAGTCGACCTTATTACGTTGACTTAACAAAGTGGTTACCCTGAACAGGGACTTAGTAAGTTGACCTAACTGCCCTTATGTCGAATTAATAAAGTCGATTTAAGGGTTAATCCATGTCCACACTGTGCTTAAGTCGACCTAAGGAGTCGACTTAAGGGTTAGGTCGACCTAACAGGAAGTTCTTAATAAGTTGACCTAAGCTTTCATTAAGTCGACATAAGGAATTTAATAAGTCGACTTAATGAAAGTCCAGTGTGGACGGGGAGTAATTTAGGTCGACTTAAGGGTACTTAAGTTGACCTAAATTGCCAGTGCAGACATACCCTCAGGTTGGAACCCAACCTCTGGGACCTGCCCCTATTACGGGATCTCACAGTCTGGGCTCCACCCTGAGTCCAAACATCTGCACTGCAGTTTTATAGCCTGCAGCCTGAGCTGTGGTTGTTTTATTGCAGTGTAGACATACCCTGTGTGAGCTAAAGCAGTCAGAAGGAGGCAGACAGCCAAGGACACAACACTGTGAGCAAAAGCCAAGGAAACAGAAAGAGCTTTCTGGACAGCATGTTTGCTGGAAAGAAACTTAGAATTCTGCGCAAGATGAATGCCTCCAGTTGTGTGATTCATACTGTGTTCAGGGAAACAAGACTCTGTGTACTTTCTTTGTAAATAAAGAGGATTGCATCAAAGAAAGACCTGACTACATCATCAATTTCTCCTCCTAACAGCAACAACTCATAAAGCCCCAGATAATGGCTAGCTATTCGGGCCAAAAAGCAAATGAAAGGAGACCTTATTGAGTAGCTAAAGCCCATAATTTGAAGTATCTTAAAACGGCTGTAGTCTGATGTTCTGTACTTAAGCATTTTAAATGTTTTGATTTTTAAATAAATCCACTGCTGTTGCCAAATGAGAAGAGTGGGAGGGGTGAATTTTATGTTGTATCTATCTGTGTGTGTAAATTTCCCTACAAAACTCTATTTGTAAGACATAATTGATTAGAGTAATGCACAAATGTGGAAGCAAATAAAAAGGTATCTGGTGAGTATGCGCTTCTTTGAAAAAAAAATACCACAGGGCAGGGTCATCGGTGCTTGCCAAATTAAACATAAAAACCTAATAGCTTTAAGATTCTAAAAGAGCTTTACAATGAACATTTTAAATACATTAAAAATTGCAAGTACATTGCTGCCCTTTTACACAATTTTAACTGTTTAGATTTTTCTTATTATCCCTTTTAAATATCTTGCTATTGTTTTATTATTTTTCTTATCTCTTTCAAGATTTATATATTGCAGATGAACTTGTTTTTGTTGGTTATTTGGAAGGATATCGTAAACAACTACCTCCTTTGCATGCCCTCTTGAGCAGGCTAAAAGTTTTCTTAATGAAGGATCCTCTCTTGAATTCTAAAGGACAGACTTTGACAGAAGAGAACCTTTTCAGGTACTTAAAAATCACTATATACTTTTGAACACAAAATCTCCTGTTCTTGTTGTATGTGGATCATAAGTGATTAATATTTCCATTTTAACATATTAACTCCTGTTATTTCCTTATGAATTTTGTTCAGTTTTGATTTCTTTGTAATTGCAATGAAATAAGATAGTTAATTGTTTTTTAAAAACTTAATTTTCTTTTGCATTAGAAAAAAGAATGTGTAGGATAGAGGTTAAATACATTATTAAAGAAAATAGCATTAGACAAGTGATTTGATTTTTAGGTCCTTCCTTGGCTAATTGTTTCTGGGAGTGGAGGGATTGGTTGATTGTTCGGTTGGTTAAAGACAGCTTAGAATACCAAAACAGGGTTCAACTTTAAAAGACCCCAATCCTCCTTACTCATTCAAAACTCCCACTAAGTTAAATGGGCAGGATTTGACCCGTCGAGGGTCCAGGGGTGAATAGTGGAAAACTCCTATTGAATTAAGTAGAGTCAGAAGTTCCTCCCAGAATTGCTGTGAACAGAGATAGACTCTTTAGACTGGTGGCTCTTCAATAGTTAAAAGTATTCATTCTCTCCCTCCATTTTACTGTATCTTAATCAAGAGAGGTGTCTTTATTGTCAAGGGTTTGAACAAATTATTTGTTCTTAATTTAGTAATAAATATATGTGTACATTTATATCATGCTGGCCCATCTCTGTCATGAATTTCACTGTGCAGCAACATCCTATTGAAGTTAGTGGGATTCATCAGCACATAGGCAAGTCAGGACAGAATGTGGCTCCGTAGGTGCCTATTGACAGAGGATATAAATTGAAAAGAAAATGCTCCTCAGAACCTAGGCCCTAATTCTGCAATGAATGCTGCATACCTGAACAGTGGTGCATTTCACAATCAAAGTCTTTAAAGACATAGGGGGAAAGGGCCCTGGAAAGTGACTCGGCACTTTTCAAAAGGTTTCCTTGAATTCTTTCCTGCTTCAGGCACATCGTCACAGAGCAAGTGTTAATCTAGTTCTACGTTTTTTATTTCTTTTGTATTTAAAAAGCTTATTAAGTCCATTTTTGGATTTTAATTTTAATTAATATTAAACATACTCTGACTTGTTTCATTGCATTGGTACATACAGAATGACAAAGCAAAGCCAAAGTTTATAAAAACTGAAGGATTCAAGAAATTTTGATTTCTATTAAATCATAGAAGCTCCTTAGATATTAGAGAAACTTACTTTGGTAAGAAAATGATGTTCTACAATCTTGCAATGTAAAGGAATTTCAAAAGAGTCAGGAGTTTGAATGTTGTAACAGTGATTAATTCTAAAACTAGCTGATTCTAAATCATATGCAGGGATCTTATCATTTAAAATTTTTTCTCCTCTGTAAATTATTGGAAAGCATGATGAACTAGCATCTTTTCAGTTTAACATTAAAATTATTACAGTATGCCTTAGAATTGTTATTGTAGGAAATTGTGGGATTTTAAATCATTTTTCTGACATGTATTGTCACCAAGGTTACTATTAAAACTTCGTATTGTGAGTATAAATACAAAAAAAGAAAGAGAAGTTATTTGTGCTATTTTGCTGATCTTTTTAGGGAATGTTTGACTTTCCAAAGCAACATGGAGACCCACAAAAATGAAAAAGAGCTACATGTAATTCAGGAAACATTTTGTCCAATGTCTTTAAAGGATGAGGAGGTATTATAAATCAGTTTCCTCCCAGTAATTTTAGTGACTGCTACCTAATACACATATCAGTATACTTATTAGTCTTCTGACTTAAAATGACCTGTAAGTCACTTTAACAGAATTCTCTTAATTTTTTCCAAGTGTGCTGCATGCCTCCATTAGCCAAGATTTAAAACAAAAAACAAGGAGGGTGGAGGTATTAGTTTAAACCAAGTTTTTTTGTTTTGTTTTCTTGGAGGCCTGTGATGGGAATTTATCTTCCAAAACTGTAAGTTTTTTCCATTTTCTAGCATCTGACAAAGTGGAACTCACCCACAAAAGCTCATGTGAGAAATACATGTTAGTCTTTAAAAGTGCCACAGAACTCCTTGCTTTTTTCAAACTGAGCAAGGATCTCTAGCCTTTATGAGTGGTAGGAAGAGAAAGGAAAAGGTTCAGATGTGTCCCTCCCCTTTTTTTTTTACTGTTCTGCTTTCTAAAAATAATATTTCTCACACTTGGAGGCACATTGGCTGTCTACACTAGCAAATTAAGTCGACTTAAGGAAGCTTAAGTTGACTTAAACAAAGCCTCATCCACACCTGGTTTTCATTAAGTCGACTTAAGCAGTTCCTTAAGTCGACTAATAACTACCACTCTTTAGGTCGACTTAATAATTAAGTCGATTCGTTAAGTCCACCTATACAGTGTGGCCACCCTAAATCAACTTATCCTGGAGAGAAAGGAGCCTCGGGTCCCCTCTTGCCAGGACCCACGTGGGTCCTGGGAAGAAAGAGCCGTGGCTCTCTTCTCGCCAGGACCCATGGGGGTCCCAGCAAGAAGGAAGCCTCCGCTCCCTTCTTGGAGGGACCCGCGGCTTCCTGGCAGAAGGGACCCGTGGGTCCCTTCTCAGTGGGCAGCCACGGCTCTCTGCTGTGTCTACACTTGAAAAGTTAAGTCGACTTGTTAAGTCTACTTAACAGAGTCAACTTAACTTTTCAAGTGTAGACATAGCCATTATGTTTCTACAGAGGCAGAATGGGACTGGGTAGGGTGGAGTAGATGCTCCACTGAAGGAGTGGGACCAGGAAGTACTCACAGAGCAGGCTGAATAGCAGGACTGATTAAACCTAATTAAAATATTTATATCTGGTACTTTATCAGCAGAGCCACACCCAGGGCTGGATTATCTCAGGAACTTTAGAGGCTTAAGCCCCGGGTTCTGGCCAAAAAGGGGGCCCTGGGCTCAAGCCTCTAAACCCCCTGTGATAATCCAATCCTGCTCAGTGCCTGCTGGGGAGGAGCAGTGAGAGTGCTCCTACCCTACTGGCACCAGGAGAGTGCTCTGTGCTCTGTGCTCTGCCCTGCCCCTGGGCCAGCTGGCCCACCCCCGGAGGCAGAGTTGGGCGGGCCATCCCCTATTCGCTCTGCCTGGGCGGCAAGGGCAGGTGGCTCACAGAACAGCCTCTATCCACCGCTCTTGGGCAGCCTCCCAGTGTGCCGGGCAGTGGGGCTACTGGCACACGGCGCGGTGGCCTCCTGCGCGGCCTTCCAGGGCCTGTGGCCTTGGAAAGATGCACCGGAGGTCACCGCATGCTGCTCCAGCAGGCGCCCCCCTCCCCCCCCCCATCCCCTGGCACACTGGCCAGAGTGGGACCAGAGTGGAAGCAGCCTCAGGCCTTAGGGCCCCCACCTCAGAGACGGGAGGGCCCACAGTCAGGGGGTCAGATAGGGAGGACCATGGTTGGGGGAGCAGACAGGGGGGCCCCACGGTTGGGGGCAGCCCAGGGCCTCCAGGCCAGTTAATCCGGCCCTGGCTATACCATGCTGCAAAGAAGAGTGAGGGTCTAGTCCCCTCACATCAGATAGACAAGACCCTTCTTCTGGGGCCACTATCACTGCCAATAGTACTAAATAGTTCCTCCTGTTACTTTTAAATCAATACCACATTTGACTTGGACCTTTTTATGTATGTGAAAAAAGTAATTTAGTTTGATTTCTTCCCTCCCCTCCCCACCATGAATTGAGCTCTCTTTCTACTCTGTAGCATCTTCTCTGCTTTCTTTGTTAAAAGGTTTTAAGCCAGTCTTAGTCTAAATTTCTGCAAACTATTGAAAGATTTAAAAGTTGAAATTAAATAATAAAGGCAAAAAAATCACTAATTTAAACTTGGCATGTCTAGTGTTACTGTATTTATTATTTTTTCAGTCATTAATGCTGCCTGTTGAGTTAGAATCCAACACAACAACAAATTTCAGACAGAAAATTGAGATTCCATTGTGCTTGGAACTGAAAGAGTTGTTAAAATTACAACCAGAAATTATAGCAGATGAAAACTGGAGTGAAAAGAAAATGAAAGAAGGTAAGAAATGTTTCCTTAATACATTGGGTCCAATTCTCTCTGTTTCACACCATTATCTTTTTAACTTCATAATCTTCACTTGAATTACTCCTGATTACAACTAGTACAAATCAGGCTATGTACACAC
>ML685886.1:4500835-4522788 GCA_007922175.1 Pelusios castaneus | reverse complement strand
AATCAAGCCACCTACTCCATCAAGGGCTCGTTCACCTGCTCATCCACCAATGTGATTTATGCCATCGTGTGCCGGAAATGCCCCTCTGCCTTATATATTGGACAAACAGGACAGTCTCTGCGCCAAAGAATAAATGAACACAAATCTGACATCAGAAATTGCAACACTACAAAACCAATAGGGGAACACTTCAATCTCCCTGCTCACTCCCTTGACGACTTCTTAATAGCTGTATTGTATACAGATGAATAAGAAATCACAGCTTCAAAGAGAAACTGCAGAACTCGAACTTATATGCAAATTTGACTCAGTTGTCTTGGGGTTAAACAAGGACGATGGATTTTTCTCTCATTACAACAGGTGATTTGACCTCACCTTCCTCTATGTGCTGTTCCCCAGTGTTTGAATCCTAACACCTATTTTGATTTGCTGTTACAGCCTGACCTGATCCTGTGTCATACATTTCCCTGCATTTAATTTCCTCCCATTCTGTAAGTTTCCCATCTTCAAAGCATCTGACGAAGTGGGATTTTCTCCCACGAAAGCTCATGTGATAAATAAATCTGTTAGTCTTTAAAAGTGCCACAGGACTCTGTTGTCTTTCTATGTATGCAGCTATGGAACAGGTTTAACGTATCCGATTTCAAAACATTTAATTTCCTGTAGACAGAAATCTCTTGTGTACTGTACAACTCAATTCAGGTGATGTTATTTCAGAAGCAGATATTGTTAATGAGGTGGAAGAGTGATTCTAACGTAAATTCTGCCCTAACACAGTAACTGAATAGGTTAGTTCCAAAGGGGTAGCTGTGTTAGTCTAGTTCAGCAAAACAAGTGGGATTTTCTCCCATGAAAGCTCATTAAATTTGTTAGTCTTTAAAAGTGCCTCAGGACTCCTTGTTTGTTTTGCTGAATGGGTTAGAACAGTGGGTCTCAACCACTGTGTCGCAACACAATAGTGTGACACCGCACAGCGGTGAGTGTGTGGCAAGATAAGCCTGCCCCGCCCCTGCTGAGCTGCCACAGCAGGGAGCCATCAGCTGCAACACATGCAGCCTATTTGTGTTAACCAGCAGGCTTCTCTGATCACCTGTGCACTGGAAGCTGGGGCTGGGGTGGGGTGGGGCATTTTTAAATCTCCTGCCTGCTGCGTGGCCCTGGGGCTGGCCAGGGAGTGGGTTCCTGCAGCTGTGGGATACCCCAGGTGGGTGTGGTGGTGCGTGGGGGGATCGTGAGAGAGGGCCAGGGGAAACTGTTGGTAGGTCAGCCAGGCAGCTGGGTCAAAGAAACGACAGGCGGTGGGGCTAGAGGGAAGAGATGTGGGGTCAGGCTGGGGGGAGAGATGTGGGGTTGGGCTGGAAGAAGGAGCTGTGGGCTGCAAGGCTAGAATGCAGGGCTGCTGGAGGGTGTGGGTCAGATGTGGGGCTGTAGGGAGGGAAGTGGAACTAAGATGTGGGAGAGGGTTGGTGTGTCGCACACAGCTGGGAAGGCTCCCAGCTGTGTCGTGACCCTGGAAAAGGTTGAGAACCCCTGGGTTAGAGCAATGAGAGTCCTGTGGCACCTTCAAAACTAACAAATTTCATCAGGCATAAGCTTTCGTAGCCTGCAACCCACTTAGTCAGATGTAACTCCTGTTGTTTTTGCTGTATACAAAGTAACACGGCTACTCCTCTGGAACTTGAATAGGTTAGCCAAGCTAAATGAATTTTTTAGAGACATTCCGGAGTAGCTTATAATAATTCATGCAGTACAGTCACTCCATATAAATTGTTCACAACATTATAGGGGGAGCTGGTAACAGCCTCTGTATTATTTTGACTATTATTTCTATTTCAAAATATTCTTGTGACTTTTCCTTTGAGAAGTTCTCACGCCTCCATTGGTAGTAGCACACCTCATAGACTCATAGACTTTAAGGTCAGAAGGGACCAGTACGATCATCTAGTCTGACCTCCTGCAAAATGCAGGCCTCAAGACCACCCACCCACTCCTGCAATAGGCCACCAACCTATGACTGAGTTATTTACCTCCTTAAATCATGATTTAAGGACTTTAAGATACAGAGAATTCACCGGTAGGTGAACCATGCCCTGTGCTACAGAGGAAGGCGAAAAACCCCCAGAGACCAAGCCAATCAGCCCTGGGGGAAAATTCCTTCCCGACCCCAAATATGGCGATCAGTTAAACCCTGAGCACATGGGCAAGTCTCAACAGCCAGTTATCCAAGAAACAATTCTCTGTAATAACTCAGAACCCACCCCATGTACTCTCCCCTCTTAGGCCACTTGTAAATCCACCACACATAGCCAAATATCAGTCAGTTTCCAAATAGGCTAATCATACCATCCCCTCCATAAATTTATCAAACTCAGATTTGAAAGCCGTTATAGTTTTTGCCCCCACAACTCCCCTTTGATATTCTATACCTGGAAAGTACTCCCTTCCTGAAGTGCCTTTTCTTTATCCCATGAAACCCCATTTACATTTTTCTATTAAACTTTTTTAAATAGTTGTTTTATTCCCTTTTGTTCTTCAGGAAAATTTGGCCGCCTGCCATATAACAGCTAAAAACAGATATTCTGTATGCTGTCAGACTAGCCGTGGCAGATGATACTGTTTTATGAATACCAGAGCAGCTGAAGGGATGGAGTGGGAATAGCAGATATGCTCTGAACCTGGCCCATGACCCCTGTGGTCTATGCACCACATGGGGCAGAAATCCAACACCTTTTGATGGAACAGGGGGAGGACAGCCCTAGGCCAGCTTCTCCCAGAGCCACCCCTAGTACTTGACCAGTGATCCATTTATTCCCCACCTCCCAAGAACACCATATGGGACCAGGCATCCCCATATCACAGTGTACACAGAAGGGGTGCGTCTACACTGACAAGTTAGGTCTACTTAAGGACGCTTAAGTCGACCTAAACAAAGCTGCGTCCACGCTGGGCTTTTCTTAAGTCGACTTAAGCATTTCCTTAAGGAAAGCTTAAGTCGACTCAATAACACCTCCTTTTAGGTCGACTTAAGCCTAAAGTCGATTTAAGGCCAGTGTAGACAGGGATTAACGCTAAATCGACTTTATTAAGTCGACTTAAAGCCAATATAACGGCTATCTCTGCTGTTAAGTCGACTTAACAAAGTCGGCTTAAAGTGTAGTCAATTTAACAAGTCGACTTAACTTTGTAAGTGTAGACATGGCCAAAGAACCTGCCTGGGTTCCCCCTACCTCTACCCCCGGAACCCAGTGGTCCATCACTGTGTAGGCATTCTCCTGCTGCCACTAACATAGGTAGGCCTTAGTCCTTTTAGCCTTTTGTTAAAACGCTGAAGGTTCAGGAGTCTAACCTTGCTCACAATATGGGGCTGCTTCAATTATTCACAATACAATTATTTTTTGACTTTTTCCTTTAAAAATAACTGCTTGTAGTTAAAGGCTAACATAAACACTATATTTAATGAAAATTATTTACATTGCAGAGTTAAGAACTTCAAAATTAGGAAATACCAAAATAAAGGTTACCTGTGCAATTTAATTTGGTCCTCTTGTGTGCATGCATTATATAGTACTCACAAATCACATGCTGCCTCATTCAATGCATAGGATCGATTTGCAAAGGGATAGCAATTTTAGTGGCATGAGCAACCGTAAATCTAGAATTTCCTAACTTTTCACTACTTGACTTTGCAACTTAAAACAAAAATTGTAATGCAGTTTCTTTTATGTAACAGAACATTATTTAATCTACCAGACAAATAAACTATTATATTCCAACAAACAATAAATATTTGATATTCTATATTTGTAAAGTAATTGTAATTTTCAAAATTGGACATGCAGATATTTCTTTTTCTTGATAAATCAGGGAAACAAAATAATAAATACTAATGGAAATGCCTTCTTAATATACATAGCAAACTTTTGGCAGTGCCTGTTACAATGTAATCTCAATTTGTGTGCACGTCATGAGTGCTAAATATATTTATTATTACTTAGAATACATGTTAGGGTTCTTCTAAACCTTATTGAAGGCCTGATATTAGTATCATAGAACACATCTAAGGGGAAAAACAAGTAAAATACCCAAATGCAGTGTTTGTATTTCTAAGGCTTCTAATGGCCCAGATAAAAACACTACTACCCCAAGTCATAGGTCAATAATCTTCCCCTATGACTATCAGATTTTTAACTTGAACTGAATAGATAATCATGAATAAATACAATGACTATTTATTCATTTTGGCAAAAGAGAGGGGAAAAAAGGTCTTTTTTAGCTCAGGGAGGAGAGGTTTCTGTTGTAGATCCAGAGGACCTCTGCTTATTCCCCCACTGCTGACAACCCATCACTGGAAATAGTGTTGCATAGTTAGGAAACATTCAAGTGTCTTATGAAGTGGGATTTTCTCCCATGAAAGCTCATGTGATAAATAAATTGGTTAGTCTTTAAAAGTGCCACAAGACTCCTTGTTTGTTTTCCACATCTAGCTAATGCAGGCTTTCTGCATTTACCTCTGAAGTAGCTGGTACTAATCACTGTGAGAGACAGGACATGGGACTAGATGGACCACTAGCTGGATCATATATGACAATTGTTTATGGTCGTATGAGCACCTTCTGCTGTTTAAATGGTAACTGATGGTAACTGCAATACTTAGTATTGGTCATTTTAAAATGATAATGGGGGAAGCAATAAAAATAGAAACAGAGAAAACATTCAAGAAACAACTTTAAAAAAATGAAATAAAATGGTTATTTGTGGCACCTTTTTCTCTTTTCAGATCTTACTGCAAATATTACAAATGAAATAGAGATTTCAAAATATTGTCCCACAATAGAAGAGGTTTGTTTCAATCAAAGTAGAAATCCAGTGGAATGCAGTGAGGCAGGTAGGAAGTGCTATATATGCAAATCCAGTGGCAGGTTTTAAGAACAGTTATTCTTTGATTGTCCATGTGTATTCCATTCTTTGATGTGCATGTGTCCTCAGGATGAGAATCTTTGTGGCCAGAGGTGTCGAGGGTTGCATTTGTGCCCATCCTGATAGGATTTCAGTGGGAGTCTTCTGTGAAGAGCATTTGCGACTAGCACTGGATTTTATTTACATATGAAACAATAATTGACTCCCTCAGTATGGGAGTTGCAGACTTATTGAGTTCACTATCAAAGTGAGTGATGTTAGAATCAAATGTATATATTTAAAATAGAATGGCTCTTTCAAATTAAGAGCTACATGACTGGGCCTCAGCTGATCAAGATTTAATTTTAAAACACTCTAAACAAAAATAGATGGTGATTTTAAATTGAGTGGCTGGGTAGGTGTGCAGAGTTTCCCAGAACCCCACAGGAAAACCAATAAAGTACTATCTCACCTTTATTGAACGGATATGAAAGTACCACAGTTTGATCTTTGTTGTTCAAGTGACAGAACATAAAATCTTCATTAAAAAATTTAGACACAACATTTAATTGTTTGTTATACATAAATATTTACATTTCATTCATTTATATTTGTGAAATATGGTGTGATTTTTCTGCCATTCCCCAGTTAGTTACGCTTTATATCCTCAAGACGAAGTAGAAATACCACTAACTCCTCCATGCCGACCACAAAGGTGGCATATAAATTCACTGCGTGCTGGACTTCAGGCAGAACCTATTTCTCCTGTTAATAACAGGTGAGTAAAAGTTTTATGAGAATACAAATGGTACAGCCGCCTTCAAAGTAGTGCAAAATAACTTCACTGGATTGTGTTAATATATGGCCTCATTCTGTGAGGTTACCAATGCTTTTGTCCATTGTGTACTTTGCCTTGGAGGGACACATTATTCCAGGGAATGGTCCCTGTGCCTGGAGCACGAAAAGACCAAGAGAATTGCTTTAAAGTTGTCCTCCTAAAAGGCGGCTTCATAATTTGATGATCCAGCTTCCTCCTTGGGGACGGTAAAGATTCATACTTCCCTGGCAGTGAATCCTTCCAAGTCCTCAGCAGGGAACCACTCAGTGAGTACATTGGCTGAATGCTGGGGATATCCATGTGGGAAGAGAAGTAGCTGCATTGCTGTTCCATAGCTGCTTCTCCATACTATTCACTAGGATAACCTTCAGTTTTACTATCCTCTGTCCATAGTCATGGAAGGACTAAAGGAACCTCTTGGCAGAGGAACCTCCTGTCTCCCTCTCTACTTCCCGATCCACACTAGCTTCCCCTTACACGCCTACATTCCATGCTAGGGATCTACAAGTCCCTGGTCTTTTCCCCCTCTTTGTGAAGCAGAACCACAGTGGTCCTGCAGCCAAAGGCCAGGGCACCCACAGATGAGGAGGATTTTCCCCAAACGAATCAGTAAGAGAAAGTAAGACATTTTGAAAGAAAATACTATTGCAAAATTACTTTCTCTAAATCTATTACCAGAAGTAAGTTGGTCTGAAAATCTAAAGCTATGATTTAAGCTTATTCCCATGGTGCCTTTTTTTTTTTTTTGGTTTGTTTTAGTATTTTGCTTTCAGAGTCAACTAAGGAGTACTTCGAGTGCTTAGTGTGGCAATCAGAAAAATACCAAAATGCTGTGAACTCTCTCTTGCTTGAAGGTAAGGAATGTGGCAAATTGTCTGTTCTGCTGTGGTGGGTCCTATGCTTTGCTCTTATGTGGTGGGGGGTCAGGGCATTTCCTGTTGCCCCTGTGTCTGAGTGGTCAGTGCATCTGTAGAACACAGTAATGGGTAAGGAGGAGGGGCTTGGGCCCACCTTCTACTCCAGGCCCCAGCCTAGGGACTGTATGAATGACAGCTATGTGCTGCCCGAACTATTTCCCTCTATCTGTTCTCTTGTATCTTTCTCATGACTCTGATCTGGTTTCTTTGGTTGACTACAACATTACTGCCAACTCTTCTTACTATTCATCCCACTCTGGCTGCAGCAAGGGTTTTTATCAAGACTCCAGCTGGGCCTTAATTGGTCTCAGATGCTTCTAATTAACCTGAAATAGCCCCTGCTCAGTCTGCAGCAACAAGGCCCCATCATTCTGGGGCTTATATATATCCCTTGGAAGACCCTCCTGCTGCCATCTGGCCCTGCTGTCTCACAGCAAGTACAGAGTCTAATATACTGAATTGCTATAGAAGATCTGTATGTGAAATACTACAATGCAAAAACTAATCTGGGAAGTGCTTGAGGAAATGTACCCAGAGCCTTGGGGATACATTTTTGAAGTTGATTAAATTAATTTAGAAAACAAAGAATGTGTGAGTACATCTTGTGTTTGCACACTAAAAAATTATCTCAGTGTATTGAAACAGGATGCCTGATTTTTTCCTTTATATAAAACTTCTTGTAAGGCAGCCAACTAGTTTGTCTTTCCACAATGGTAGTTTGTATTAAATGACTGCTTCCCCCCCCAGCTTGAAAATCTTCAGTTCATTTCCTGATAATTATTTTAATGGGTATAGTAAGATCTAAAACTACAAAAACCTAACTTTTAATGAGCTCTGTTGAAATATCAATTTACTATTGTGTTTATGGTTTTTAGCCTCAAATAATATTTTAAAAGCCATACTAAGAAATTCCTTACTGGAATCATATTAATGAAGAACTAAGTGATAAGTTTCCAATACCAAAAGGTCACATCAGGAAATGGAATATGGAGTCAAACATTAATAAGACATAGATTATTTCTGACGCCAAAGGTTTGTTAAGAAACATCTCCCAGGATTCTTTTGGTGATAAGTGAGTTCCATCCTCATTTGTAAAATTTATAATAGGTGCTTGTAAGCATGAATGGAAAACCCTTAGATAATGAATAAATCTCAGATCATTTGTAATTCAGGAAATGCAGATTTTTATCAGACTAGATTTACAAGTACAGCTGTGGAATTTAACACAAAAAACAAGGTGAAAAAGTGTATTTCTTATTAATCTATGTAAGTCTTTCTTTCTTTCCCATTCAGTCCAGTTATGATACTAAATTAGTAATGGAAAGATATACCAAGGGAGATTAGATAGAGAGATAGAAAGGCCTGAATATTTTTGTGATTTTTTTTTTGTCAAAAATGTCTTTTTCTTAAAGTTTCTAATGCATTAATACTTTACACTATTTTTTTTTCAATTTGGTAGAACATCAGACCTTTGAACCTACATTTCAACATTATACAGTTATAGAACTGAAAAAGATGTTGTCTGTCCATGTGGAAAATTCAGTGTCTAGCCCATTGAAATCATGCTGGTGGATTCATTCAGGACTAAATCTATTACCAGATTTTTTGGAGCAACTAAGCACTGATTTGGATAATACAAATAGCCAGTGTCCCAATAAAGTTGAAGTATTCTCACAAATTACAGAATTCCAGTTGGAAAGTAAGTATATTTGTTTTTGCTATAGCAGTTCATTGACAAAAATGGCCAGGAGAGCTTTTTTAAAAGAGGAATCATGCTGCTCAATGGCAGATACTAGCATAACACCAACTAAGAAAGAAGTCAGAAAAATTCTCATTCTCAAGAAAAGAAGTCAAAAGAGCATAAATTAATCAGCACTATTATTCTTACTTCCGTTTTACAAAAAGTTAGACTCTCGGTTACATGGATAAAAGAATGTGTGCAATTGCTTACTTAATGATTACAATTACCATGACTGCATGTGCAAAATATGGTAGTTGCAAGCACAAATTATCCTCATCAGTCCCATAATGTTTCTAATAAAGTAACTGGCAGCAGGATTTTTAAAGGTATATAATTTCAAAGTATTATTAATTAGTATCACTATTATAATGAATTCAAGTTCCAAAGGGGTAGCCATGTTAGTCTACTGCAGAAAAAACAACAGAGTGACGAAGTGGGGTTTTCTCCCACGAAAGCTCATGCGATAAATAAATCTGTTAGTCTTTAAAAGTGCCACAGGACTCTGTTGTTTTATTATAATGAATGTGAATGAAGACGATTTTTTTAGTATTCCAGTTTTTCTAGAATAAGCCAGTGGCACAGGACCTGCTGTAGTAAATTCAGCGTCTATTATAGCTGATTCATCAATATACAGTATTACATAGGAGTTTATACACTATGCAGATTTGCAAGGCTATCTGCATACTCACATGAAAGAACACTACCACCTAATTGTGGCAGCTCTGTAGAGATGGAACATATTGCAGTGTATTCAACCTGAATATATAGAAGTACTACAAAGGATTATGATTTTGATAAATTGCAGATGTAAAATGCATCAAATCACATCCTTTTTATTTTCTTGTATTACAAATGCTTGCAATAAGCACAGTTATCCACATTCATAGTCAAATTCTTTGCTATTCCACACAGTTTGTCATTATATGGATTTTTAGTATGAAGCGGTTACAATATATAGTATCTATTCAGTATAAGTATGTATTTCTCTTGCATTCATAACCTTACTATGTGTGGGAAAGGTACAATAGGTCCATTCTGGATCATTCTTGTTTTCTCCTATACAGCACTCATTGTTCTCTACAGAAGTCATAGTTTATGGGTATTGTTGTCCAATCCAATTGATAGGAAATGGGAAGTCAGGAATCTCCTAGGATTTTTTTTTCCGTAGGCTGATAGCTCCCTCATCTGATGCGTGTGTTGAACTGATCATGTTATCCCCAGTATTTCTAAGGAGTCCTGTGGCACTTTTAAAGACTAACAAATTTATTTTATCACATGAGCTATTGGGCCCAATCCCACTTCATCAGATGCATGAAATAATGAAGTGGGATTGTGCCCACAAAAGACCATGAGATAAATAAATGTTAGTCTTTAAAAGTGCCCCAGGACTCCGTGTTTGTTTTGCTGAACTAGACTAACACAGATACCCCTCTGGAACTTGCCTCCAGTATTTCTGTATCACTGCTGAAGCAGCAGCAGTTCCTCTTCTGCTCAGGAGTGTGGCATGGGGTGGGCCCAGGTGGGCCAGAGCCCACCCACCTTTGCGCCAGGCAGTGGTGTGAATTTTGCCACCGCGGTTATGGGGCCGCCCAGCACCCGGAGGCCAAGAGCAGGGCAGAGATTCCAGTGCCAACACCTCTGCTCCATTCATGGCTGTGACCTCCGGCTGCTGGCTGGCCCCACGGCTGCAGCGGCAAAGTTTGTGCTGCTGCCAGACCCGGCGCTGTGGTCACATGACCAGAAGCTGCCCTTGGCCAGGCCCACCGAGCGCTTACAGGGGCCCAGCCAGAAACAGGAGCTGGCTACACCCCAAAGCCTGTGTTCTTTAGTCTCTATTTGGCCTCTTGAAAGGGCCAAGATCTTGCAGCAAAGACTGCTCTTATGTGAAGTGTGGAATTTGCTGAGGATTCCTTCAGCAGCAGTTTAAGCAAGTGCTTGTTACAAGAGCAAGTTTGGGTAGATTAAAGCAAGGGTCTGTAACCTTTTCTGTGTCATGACACAGCTGGCACCTGACCAACCATTCACGACACAGAAGCCTCCCACTGTCGAAAGAAACTGTCACCTCCTGCTTATTCAGAGGCAGGACAGAAAACACAGGTGCCCCCCAGCCACCACAAAAATCCTCAGTGGGCAGCATTCTGTTGTCCTATTAATGGGCTACCAACCATCTTCCTCAAAAGGAGACATACTGGGCAAAGCCGAACTTCTATGCATACAGAGAGCCCCTGGGAGAAGGAGGCTATTCAGGTTTGAGTGAGAAAGAGTAACTTATGGATTGGCAAGGGAAATGTAGCTCAGCCTGGGTCCCCAACCTGCAATCTGCCTGATCAGACAGTAGTAGAGTTGGGCTTGCAAAGGGGGCAATGTCAGGATGCTAAACCTCTCTCCTAGGTAGTGGGGACCAAAGAAGCTAGAGACTGTGGCTATTGGAGAGATTCCAGAAAACCATTTCCTGCACCTATAAAGAGAAGGAGAAAAATTGTGAAATGGGATTTACACTGATGATGATGAAGGTCCCTTAGGGCTGGAGGAGCACAGAACAGTACAGTTGTTCTGTGGCCCTGCTAGTAAAAGAAGCAGTAACAGAAGAAATAGGAAAGAATGAGAGGAAAATAAAAGTGAGAGGGAAAATCCTCTAGGAGGGCATAGTTCTAATGCTAACATAAATCAATGGAAGTTAACACTTAAACACCTTTGTGAGCCTGGACCATATAAAAATCACAGGAACACTATCATTCATAAAGCCTCTGTTAGGTGCTTAGGGTCCCTGTTCAATGACTGGGGACGAGAAGCAACATAGACTGCATCCACTACAGGAAGCCACTTACGTTAGTCAGTGGGAGACATAAACCCAGCCCCTCTCTGAGAGATAAGCATTTGTATCCAGGCTGCACGGAGACACCTAGATATGCTAGCAAGCCACAAACTGGAAGAAAATAGGCACTCTGCCACTGAAGATGAATGCAGGACCTGAAACAAAATGGAAGAGGAGGAGCAGGACCTCCCTTATAATCTTTAGCCTAGGGGATTCTGACAGGGAGAAAGGATTGGAACAGTGATCAGCCAGTTCTTAGTAGAGTGCCCTAAGCGCTAGGCTGCAGAGTCAGCAACTCTTCCTGTAACCTAAATAAGGTTTAAGCATTCGATTGTCTAAAGTAAAACAACTTCCAAAGGAGAGACTGAGGAAGCTTCCCATCAGAATATTCCAGAGCCTCATTGTCAGGTGGGTCCCACACCTGAGAGAGGTAGTAGATTCCTGTTTAAATCCCTTTGCCCGTTCAGGAGGAGGGAGGAATGGAACTGGGAATCTCCCACATCCTAGGTATGATTATAAGGGAGGCCCCCTTCATCTGCTGTGTGTGAATTTGTCTGATGGGCCCAATCTGATGTGCATGCTCAGAAGCTACCTATAGGATCATAATCCTGCACATGACTTGACTAGCTGAACACTTGCTTTTCCCGGTTTGTTAATTGTTCTGGGGCTTAAGCAAGAAATAGGCACCCAGGCATCCAAAAACCATGCGACTGTAGTGAGCAAGCCCAGAAGCACAAGTGAGTTTAGGTGCACACAGAGTTACCTGGCCACCTAATGGGAGTTTGCCTGATCACAACGGTGCTTTAAATTGGGGCTTAGAGTTCTGATTATCTTTGTGGATCCCATCCTCATTACCTATTCTTTACACACAAGTAGATTTGTTGTAGTGACCAGTTTTTCATTTGTTTCCTTTTTTTTTTTTTTTAACCTTCCCTGCTTGATGAAAAGGGTTATGGTCACTGCTTGCTTTCCATGAATTTTTGTCCAAAGCAGTGGATGCAACATAGATAAAAATTATTTCATGCAATATTGAAAGGGAAGGTCAAACAAGTGGTCAAAGTATCAGTGACCCATTGGCAGACTCTATTGGTGAGAGAAATACCATGCTAGATTGCATTAAATGTAACACCATCTATAAGTTAATTGTGTTTAGTTTCACTTTGGAGTTGATATAATGGCTTTTGAGTTTTCTGTTTTCTCAACTTTGGAACTTGATTAGTTCAAACACGCCATCAGTAGATTCTAACAACTGAAGAAAGGAAGGTGAAATAAAAAATTTTTTAAATAACCCTGCAGAGCTCTAATCAACTGGATTGGACAAGAACATTCTTGAGTTATATATTCTATTCAGAACAGTAGTTTCAAGTAGAAGTAATCAAAATTGCAGAAGAGAAAACTAATTTTATCTTTCAGGATGGCTTGAAGAGAAGGGTTCCCTTTCTAACCAAGGACTGCTTTCTGCCAGTGTACATCACTGGGACAAAAAACATTCTCATTTCTCACCTCAAAAGAAGAGTCCATTCTCTCCATTACATCTGAAGGCTGAACCACATATCAACATACGTGATGCAGATGCCTCTGTTGAAAGGCTAACAAGACAGGACATACAGCAGAGTGAAACAGAAGGACCAATGCATTTCTCAAATCCAGAAAAGAAAAACAAAGGTTCCACTGAATCACTTAACTATAAAGAAAAATCTTTTGAACTAAACAGCTCTACAAAAAGCAAAAAGTCTGCGCCATCTGAACAGTCTAGAAGATATGATGATTCTGACCTCCTGAATAATTTTATCATTCTGAGATCTAAGCATATGTTCATTCAAAACGAAGGGGGAAATGATGTGGATACGCAGAAGGAGGGTAGGTAAAATCATTCTGTCCTGTAAGTCTAGGTCTAATTCTGCTCTCTTACACTGCTGTAAATCAAGTACAACTCCTGTAAAGTAAACACAATTAGTTACATGGGGTGAAATCCTGACCCAATTGACCTCAAGAGATCCAGTAATTCACCCATGGTGTTTACTTTCTATTTTTCTTTTTAGCTATTTTTTTCCCACCAGTGTACATTTAAGTTTGGTTCCACTCTGAATAGAGAATGTAAAAATGATACCCTCATGTTCTGAACCAAGCCTGCAGATTTTTGTGACAAAAATAAGTCTCTATTGCTTACCACTCTTATTAGCCCTGAAGAGTCAGCACAGTTAAGAGTGGACCAGATTCTGTTTCTTCTTATGGCAGCAGAACCGTTCCAAATTAATTGCACTTGTGCAACCCCAGTGTTGCAATGAGGCTGAACAATTGTGAGTGCAGACAGAATATGGTTTGAAGATCTGTTATCATTGCTGATGATACGTGAGAAGGAAACCTAGTTTACAGAGACAAAATGTTAACTAAGTCACTTTTCAGAGTAGAATCAGTCTAAAAAATAAAATGCTGCAGAGCCCAGACCCTGGTTAGCAGAGCTTCAACACAGATTATGTACCTGTGTCTGCATGAGTTATATATCCCTTGGAAAATAAACTTGTAATGTAAACATTCTTGCAGTGCTAATTGTAATAGCATGAAGTGGTGCTACGAGAAGAGATTAATATGGATTTTAATTTTTTTTAAGAATTTGCAAGACATTTTAATACAAATTTTAAAATGAAAGCATCTATTGTAGTTATGCTGATACACATGCAGAGTTTGAGAAATTGAGAATCCCAGTTCTAAAAGTACCAACTCATGACACCTGAACTAAGGTCTTACGTTACCATCTAGTGAACTCTAACTAGAACTGCATCTCTGAGTAGATACTGTGAATGGGAGCTTAATTAAATGTAGAGTAAACCAGTAAATGTATATTGTTATCTTCAAGTATTACATCTTAGTGATGACTGATAAATGTTTAGCCTATCAAAACATATGTAGATTTTATGTTAATCCCTTCTCAAGGATGATTCCAGATTTAGCTGAAGGCCTACTGGCACCCAATGAATTACCATGCTGCTGTGCTATTTTTATAAACAGCAGTTGTATATACTACTTAACCCTGATAGTATTTAGGGGAGAGCTAGTAAAAGTAATTGGTTAGCATCATTTTGAACCCTAATAAACTTTTCAAATTCAGTAGGTTCCTAGGCAGTAGGGAAAATCATTTTGGTTTTAAACTTTTGGAGATGAAAAGTTATTTTTTACCTTTTTTATTTCCACCCAAATTTTCCATTTTTGCAGCTGCAAATATATGGCATAGGGATCGGTTTATTTTGCCAAGAAGTGGGGGCTGCTTGTTCCAAATGTGACTACCAACAGCTGAGGGAACCTGCAGCTTGCTGCTCCTTTTGCCAGGAAGAGGGGAACAGACAGAGATATCTTGAAATTGACAATAATGAGAGCCGAACCCTGGCTCCCAGCTGGGAGCAGGTAAGGGAGCAGCCTCTGGTGGCTGGATCCTAGCAGGGAGCAGGGAGGGGAGAAGTCCCAGGCAGGCTCTCTGCCTACTATCTGACAGGAGCTGGGGCAGTCCGCAGGGAGGAGGCATGAGAAGCCAGGTTCGAGAAGTCCCAGGTGTCTTCTCGAGGGCGGGGAGAACAGGGAGTAGAGAAGCCCCAGGGAGGAAGATAGGGCAGCCGGTTGTGAGTTCTGGAGACTGTGGGGCAGCCGAGCTCACAGCAGGCAGCTGCCTGGGGAACTGAGACACCAGTGTCTTGGTAAACGTGCTCCTGGTGACAACACCGACCCAAGAAGGAAAGTATGGACATGCACCACTGCAGTAATTACTGTGTTGGCTATAAGTTGTCCTAATATAGGACCATTTATCTTTCTAGTATTGAGCAGGGTGTTGGACTAGATGACCTCCTGACGTCTCTTCCAACCCTAATCTTCTATGATTCTAGTGTAGACGAGTCCTTGGTCTACAGAGTTCCTGCTGTCAGCTGCACTTCCATTCAACAGTTTCTCTGCCTTCATTCTCATGTAGGAGTCTCCAATTATACAAACAGTAGGTCTGTAGAAGCAACTCCCAGCAGTTTCTCAACCTTGTCACAGTGTAGATCTGCATCCTAGAGAACAGGGGATGGATTCCATTCAGACCTAACAGCACCGACTTTCTGGCAAACATAATCTGTCTTGTGTATCATTTGTCTTCAGCCATGAAGTGGGGAAACTTGGAGGAAAGTAAAATATTTTCACTTTCTTTTTCCCAAATAAAAAAATACAATTATTGTTCTGTGGCACAGGAGCCTCTGGAATTTGAAATGTTTAATTAGTGAATAGAGTCAAATGTTAAAGAATTTACTTACTCTGTGGGCTTGTCCTGTGATCATTTTGTATAATCTATGTCCAATGTTTTAGCACTGGAAATTGAAACATGTCCAGAAGTTCTTAAACAAGACAGTCCTCCTATTTATAAGGCTACATCGACAGAGAAAGCAGAAAAGGAGAATCAAGGCAGCATCTCAATCAAAATTCAAGCATCAGGTATAGGATTTTGTTTCAAATGGTCTGGGTCAGGAGCGTAGCCACAGGTGGGCCCAGGCCCACCCATTTTGCCATGAGGCCTGCCCTTAGCATCAGGCAGCTGCTCAAATTTCTCTGCTGTGGCCACGGGGCTGCCCAGCAGCCAGGGGCTGCTGCTGCTAGTGGAGGAGGGGCGCCAGCGCCAATGCCTCTGTCCTGCTTGCGACTATGGCCACCAGACCCCACAGCCGTGGCTGCAAAGTGGAGTTGAGGTGCTGACGCTGGTGCCTCTTCCCAGCTCACAGCCACGGCGGCTGGCAGTGGCCAGCCCCACAGCTGTGGCTGCAAAGTTTGTGCCGCTGCCAAGCGCAGGGCCTCTCTCCCTTCCTTGGGGGGCAGGCCCACCCTCCATTTTCAGTGGTCCAGCCAGAAATCAGGGCCTGGCTTCGCCCCTGGTCTGGTTTTTTGTATATTAATGCAATTTTGCATTAAGTAATATCCAACCATAAAAACAATATCCATTTTATTCTCTCCTCTCTATGGGTGTGTCTACACTTGTAAATTAAGTCAATTTAAGCTTGCTTAAATTGACTTAATTTACTCTGCATCTACACTACACTTTCCTTACGTCGACTTAAGGAAAATTAAGTCGACTTTATTAAACCTCATTTTAAGTCAACTTTTGGCTTAAGTCGGCTTTCTAAAGTCGACTTAAGCCAGTGTAGACTTAAGGCTACTCCAGTGTAGACTTGGATTAGCCCTAAGTAGTCTCTCCAAGACTCCCCCACTGCCCTCCCTGCTGGGGGAGTGGCACAGGGAGAGCCTGGCATGCCCCCCCCACAGGTCTGCCAGGTATGCCCTGCCAGGGTTGACTTTGTAGGGTCCCCCCTAAGTCGACTTAAAATTTAAGTGTGGACATGCTAAGTCGACCTAAATTAACAAGTGTAGATATAGCTTGTGGCTCTTATCCTGCACAAATTCAATATGGGTGAACCCTTATGCCCATACAGACCGTCATATAACAATCCCCATGTTTCACCATGGTTGGATCATACAGGAAAGTGTTTCTCAGTCAGATATAAGCTGTAGCCAATACTGAGACCTTAAAAGAACATTTTTAACAACATGAAATATTAACAATACATTATGTACCTTATTGGAAATATTAAACAAACTTTTAAAAGAAAATGATTCATTAATAAATTAATGAATTAATTAAATTACATTGAGGAGCAAAAAAACAATATAGCATCTGATCCATCCTGACAAAGAAGGGAGAACTGGAGGCTGAGAATGAGCACTTATGTAGTACTGCAAATCTTCAAATTATTTTACAAATATTAACTCATTTGTTAATTATGAGGGTATAAATGAGCAACTGTAGTGAGACCAGCCACTGAAAGGCAGTCCAGTCTGACAAATTTACTTGTCCATTTGAGATAGTTTACAAATGAAATGATAAACTCTTGGACGTAGGAGACAGACTTTTATCCTTGGGGATGTGATTAATTCAACTATCATGTTAATCACATAAAAGAAAAAATTGATACTCCATAGATTTAACTATTCCATTGAGAAATAGGTAATGCCTTTCAATTAATTCAATGTCAGCACTATAATTAAGCTCTTCTCTTTGGATGTCATGAAAACTCAGTTATATGCCAGGGCCAGCCCACTGGGGGCCCTAAACAGGAATATTTTTGCTCCCTCTTCCTCACCGCCCCCCTCAGCACATACTAATAATTAAATAAGTGCTCCCCCTTGAGTTGCTTGGGGCCATAAGCAATTGCTTAGCCTGCTTATGCCTAGCACTAACTCTTGTTTTATCTTATGATCAGTGTTCCCTCTAAGCTGTGCGGGTGCGCGGCCGCGCAGCGGCCGTCGCACCCCCCGCACACCACTAAGGGACCCCTGCGCAGCCCAGCAGCCCCCGCTGCTCCCTCCAGACCCCCGGGGCTGCGGCTTTGCCGCGGCAGACCTGGCCCACGCCCGGCCTCTGGGCTGGCCCTCCCCGCCTCCAGGGTGGGACAGGCAGGCTCAGGCTCAGCTCAGGTGCGCGGGCCTGCCTGCCTGCCCCACGCGGCCGGGGCAGCGGGGTGGCTGCGGCCACGGTGGGCTCCCGGGCTCCCACCCACCAACCGCCTTGACTTTCCGGCCTGGGGCCAGGGCTGGGCTCATCCAACAGCTTCGGCCTCCCAGCACGGGGCCAGGATCAGCCTCCGGGCTGGGGTCTGCTCCGCCCCACCGGCAGCTTCCCAGGGCCGTGGTAGGGTCCTCCCCCGCCAGCGGCCTTGGCTTCTCTCTTTCTTTCTCTTCTTTGCTTTCCTTTTTCTTTCCTTTCTCTTCTTTGCCTTCCTTCTTTTTTCTTTCTTCCTCTCTTTCTCTTCCTTCTTTCTCTTTTTCCCTTATTTGTCTTCCTTTTCTTTCTTTCTTTCTTCTTTGCTTCCTTCCTTTCTCTTCCTTCTCTTCTTTCCTTCCTCTTTCTTCTTTCTCTTCCTTCTTTTTTCTTTCTCTTCTTTTCTTCTTTTTCTTCCTTCTTTCTCTTCCTTTCTCTTCCTTCCTTCTTTCTCTCCCTTTCTCTTCCTTCTCTCTTTTTTCTTTCTCCCTTCCTTTTTCTTTCCTTCTTTCTCTCCTTTGCTTTCCTTTTTCTTTCCTTCTTTCTCTTCTTTGCCTTCCTTTTTTCTTTCTTCCTCTCTTTCTCTTCCTTCTTTCTCTTTTTTCCTTCTTTGTCTTCCTTTTTCTTTCCTTTTTTCCTTTTTCTCTTCTTTCTTTCTTTTTCCTTTCTCTTCCTTCTTTCTGTCTCTTTTCTTCTTTCTCTTCCTTCTTTCCTCTTCTTTCCTTCTCTCTTGCTTTTTCTCTTCCTTCCTTTTTCTCTCTCTTCCTTCCTTCCTTCCTTCCTTCCTTTTTTAAAAAAACTTTTAAAAAATTAATTTTAAATAAAAACCTTTCTAAAAATTAAATTTCAATTCAAAATTCATTCAAATTCAATTAAACACAATTAATTAATTCTATTTACAATTACTTTAACTTCAATTAATGCCTATAATTTCTGTCATGTGAGTTTACACAAAAATTTTATTCAGAAAAAGTTTTGCACACGGCTTGAAAATTTTGCACACAAGCCACCAAACCTTAGAGGGAACATTGCTTATGATATCATATGTCTGCATTATGGAGACTATACTGGCATAGCTATGCCAGCATTACCATGTAGAGTGGGCACAGCCTACACTAACAGAAGGGATTTTTCCATTGGTGTAGAAATACAACCTTCCCAAATGATGACCTAAACATTCCTTCATCAACCTAGCCGCACCTACACTGGCAGTTAGGTTGACATAACTATGGCCTGGTCTATACTGTGAGGGTAAGTCGACAGATACTCAATCTGCGGCAGATTTTCGACTTAATTATGTCTATTTACCATGCTGTCTTGACTGTGCTGCGTCGACCGGCAGCATTCTTCCGTCGACACAGTGTTATTCCACTTGGGTGGGTGGAGTAACTGCGTCGAACAGAGAGCACTTCTGGGATCGATTGAGTGGATCTACACTAAGTTGAAGAAGGTGTAAAAAATCCATCTCCTGACCGACACAGCTATGTTAAGGTAACTTTTAAGTATAGATGGAGTCTGAGGTTTGCAGACTTGCATCAGCATGACTAAATTGTACTAACCCCTCAGTGACATATCAACATAGCCTCCGATGTACACAACACAATGTTGGTGAGGGAGTTCTCCTGTTGATCTAGCTATGGTCTCTCGGAGAGGTGGATTAACTATGCCAGGGGGAGAGGTCTCTCCCGTTGGCATAGAAGCATCTTCATTAAAGTGCCACTGCTGCATTGGTGCAGCATTTTAAGTGTAGACCTGCCCTTCGAAGGTTACTAAACCACCATCCAGAAGCTATTAAGAATTACTAGTGTGAAGAGAAGTAAATTCATGTTGCAGCTCTCTTGAAGAAAACAATACTTTTTTGGTTTGCAGGACACTTGAGTATATTTTTTCAACAGTAATATATTGAATCAATTACTATTATCTTATATCTGTTTGCTTATATTAACCAGAAAGCCAATGCCAGGCATACCATCTGTTAGAAGCAACAGCCACTCCTGTTTTAAAAGAGTTGATGCAACTTGGCATACTTGCCTCAGTGAATTGGAGGTTTGCCTCTATTAGATTTGATCAGACAAGATTTTTCTTAAAACAGCAGGAGAAAGTGATCTGTGATATTTTTAAACAAGGTAAAATGCATTATATTCCTCATTTGTATGTGATTTCATTTGTAACCTGTGGCACAGTAAATCTGACAAGTTACTCACAAACTTTCAAGCATTTTCCATTTTATCAGTGATGGTATCAGACCTGCACATCATTAAGGATCTCTAGAGCCTGTCCTTCAAGACGATCCCTCACTCTCTCAAGCCTTGGGAGGTAGGCCACTCCTTGCTTACGAACAGCCACCCCAGCCTTAACCAAATACTCACCAGCAATTACACACCATACAACAGAAACACTAAGCCAGGTACTTATCCTTGTGGCAGGCCCAGTTGCCAACTCTGCCCACATATCAAGTGATGCCATCATGGGACCTAATCAGGTCAACCACTCCATCAAGGGCTCATCTACCAATGTGATATATGCCATCAATGCCCCTCTGCTGTATACATTGACCAAACTGGACTGTCTCTGCACAAAAGAATAAATGGACACAAATCAGACATCAGGAATGGTAACATTCAAAAATCAATAGGGGAACACTTAAATCTACCTGAATATTTTGTTAAAAACATTCTAGTTGCAGCACATCAGCAAACAAAAACTTTAAAAACAGATTGGAACGTAAAACTGCAGAATTAGAATTCATATGCAAACTAGATATCTTCACACTGGATTTGAATAGAGATCTTGAAAGGCTGAGTCATTACAAAAGGTGATTTCCTCTCAGTTACTCTTCTTAGCTCTTGCCTCCCTCTAACACACTGTTTGAATCAAAAACAGCTTGTTTACTTTGCAGAGATGGGCTAGCAGTCGATCTCTCTGGATCTGTTTGAATTAACACTGTGACCCACCCTTTTCTGTATCTATATATTTCCAGCTAACATGCTATTTTTTCCATTTCATGCATCTGATGAAGTGGGATTGCGCCCATGAAAGCTCATTAAATAAATAAATGATAAAGTGATAAATAAATTTGTTAGTCTTTAAAAGTTCCACAGCGCTCCTTGTTTGTTTTGCTCTCATAATGTGGGGTGCAGAATGCTCAGGGAGAACCCCACAGTAATATACTACCATTAAGGGAATCACAAAAAGGAAAAAAAATCCCAAATTGAGTAGAGTAGCACTACAGGATCATCCCAACAGAAAGAGTGAGGGATCCTCAAGAGTCTTCCATTTAATTCAAGATTAATTTAAAGATGTTTATACTTTGTGAAAGACAGATGATGGCAAAAATGTATCAGGGTACAGGAAACCAGATATTGTAGTCCAACCTTACCTTGATGCTTCTACTTATGGGCTGTATTCTCTCACTGGTTTGCAATAATATAATACCATTCACATGACAGCTAGAACCATGGACTTATTTATGTCAGTATGTCTGTTACTCAAATAGTGGGCAACAGAACAATCAGGGCCCAGCTGCCCATCCTTCCCTTTAAAGAAAAGCTATTCTTTCAGGAACAGATGGAGACGATTCAGCAATCCCTATACACTTCAAAGAACCACAGTCTGCCCCAAGACTGACCTCTGAGATAGCTCATCTTGCCCACACAAAAGAAGCAACAAGTGGCAGAGTGCCCTTTTGAATTTTAAGAAGGGAGCATGGTGTTGTGAGAGCCCAAGCACAGAGCCTGTTATCTGGTGGAAGGCTGAGAAAGAACAGTCATGACAGGGCCCGGCAGGACCCAAGCAGTGGGCGCATACAGAAGTACGTTTGGCTGGAATGTAGGTAAAGCTGCATGTTCTTTCTTGAAAGGAGCTATATTTGATTTTTCACAAGGGCTCTGCCAAAATTCAAGCCTGAGATTCTTAAGATCTTTTTTTCTGTATAGCAGATTTACCTTATTCACTTTCTTTCCCAATCCAAAGTATCTGAATGAAGGAACAATTCATTGCCAGGACTTTGGCTCTGTCTACACTTGTTAATTTAAGTCGACTTTAACTAAGTCAACTTAACTAAGTCGACCTAAAGTCGACTTAGTTAAGTCGACTTAGTGTGTCTACACTTAAAATTAAAGTCGACTTAAAGGGGAACTTACAAAGTCGACCTAGAGCATCCACACTGGATGCTTTAGGTCGACTTTGAGGGG